>JARJDQ010024718.1:0-14611 GCA_030264215.1 Geostiba sp. GC000077
ATGCTGTAATGCAAAATATAACTTGTTGCTGATAACATGCATTGTAAAGTGTGTTAAACATCGTATGACTTTTAATGCTTATGATAACGCGTTCTATTCAATATTGGCGCAGTTCTCAAGTTTCAAGTTTCAGTATTAAAGTGATTAACAAAGAGGTAACACATGTCAAAACTCAAAAAGAAGTCAAGAAGAAATACATTTGTAAATGTTTTGACATTTCGCTGACATTTTGTTGCTCTTTGCAGGCATTTCTCTGGATTTAAGACACAATGGCGTCAAATAACGGCAGTCCCTTTCTCTATCGAAGATGGATGATGAACAACAGCGCCGCCGCCACACCAGCCGCGGGCAGCAAAGGTCTAAAAGGTATTGTGGCCGGCGGCATTACAGGCGGCATCGAAATCTGCATCACTTTCCCCACCGAGTATGTGAAAACGCAGCTGCAGCTCGATGAGAAGGGCGATCGGAAAAAGTACAACGGCATCGTGGACTGCGTGAAGAAGACGGTGAAGGAGCGCGGCATTTTCGGCCTGTATCGCGGACTGAGTGTACTCATCTACGGTTCAATTCCCAAAAGTGCTGTGAGGTATTTTAGCTTTATTTCACGAAAGCTTTCCGTTTGTAAGAATTTAAATCGATTTAAATAATGCTTTCTAGATTTGGAACGTTCGAACAGTTGAAGACGTACTTACAGAATGAAAATGGTCAACTCACCCCGGCGAATCGACTGCTGTGTGGTCTGGGCGCCGGCGTCGGCGAGGCCATCTTCGCCGTGACGCCTATGGAGACGGTGAAGGTGAAGTTTATTAACGATCAGCGCCTGGCGCAGCCGCAGTATCGCGGATTTTTCCACGGCGTGACGACGATCGTCAAGCAGGAGGGTTTTGGCGGGCTGTACAAGGGCGTCACGGCCACCATCCTCAAGCAGGGCACCAATCAAATGATGCGCTTCGGCGTGATGGAAACACTCAAGGACTGGTATCGCGGCGACGATGTGAACAAGCATATACCGAAGCCGATTATTGGCTGTATGGGTGCTTTTGCAGGTATGCATTATTTTATATCCATTCGTTGGATATTCGCTGGACAATTACATTTCTCGCCATGATTTCGTGCAGGTTTCATCTCCGTCATGGGCAACACACCGCTGGACGTGGTAAAGACGCGAATGCAGGGCTTGGAAGCCGCCAAATACAAGAACACCTTCGACTGCATGCGCCTCATCTTCGTGAACGAGGGCGTGCATGCCTTCTACAAGGGCACCGTGCCGCGCCTCGGTCGCGTGTGTGCCGACGTCGCCATCACGTTCATGATCTACGAAAGTTTCCTGGACCTCTTCAACAAGGTGTGGCCCTAGGAAGTGCTGCCCAGCATCCACACCAGTTGTGTTCCGACTGTTCCTAGAAATAAATGAATAACAATGAATCATTAAAACACTGAAATTGCCAATGTTGCGACTTGGGACACACGGGACGAGGTGGACGACAAATCATTCCAATTTTATTTGCAAACATGGCGGACCATGGCGCGCCTCTGGGAAATAAACGCAAATTCCAAATTGATAATTATAATATTCAGGAGAGGGCACTATAGAAATTGTAAGTGATGCGTGAAGTGAATGAAGAGGTAAATGTTTAAAAATGTACAATGCTTTTTTACCGTGATAGTTGTAGACGCACCAAGTAATTTGTAATAAAGTTTAATTTCGTTTTTCAACCTCGCCGTACCTCAAGTTTTCAAAGCCGGCAGCCATCATGAACACTTGCAACAATCATCAAGTCGCAACCAATCACAGGTCGAGTTGCATGCAAAATTCGCGATGTATACTTGGTTGCCTACATCGCACCACTGATCCGCATGGATCATACACCAGTCACGGATTGATGCAATGTAAGGGGGGAAAGGGACATTCTCGTAACGATAGTCGCAATCGCGCGGGGAGCATTACGCAAGTGCGCGATCAGTGGATGACAGCGTGTACCAAGTCGCGACCCTGCCGTTTGCACCGTTCACTGACACCCGTCCGAGCGGTCCAGCCCCGATGATATCAACGATAATAAGCACAACGAAGTTCGGCACTCAACAATCAGCGCGACTCCCGGCGCGCCCCATTTTGCGTGCTGATTGCGTCCACAAGGCTCGCATGCCCGCCGGTCTTGGGGGAGCTGTGCTGCGGTTAGCGAGCAGGCCGACGCGCGTAGCAACATTTGCCCGCCGGGCCATTAGTCACCCGAAAAATGGCCAAGGATTATGATCACCTGTTCAAATTGTTAATTATCGGCGACAGCGGTACGTACCACCTACGCAACTCGAGTGCAACCCGCTCGCTGCAGAACTTCAAACTAATTGTTTGTGGGGGGAAAACTTGTCGCAGGTGTCGGGAAGAGCTCGCTGCTGCTGCGATTCGCCGACAACACATTCAACGGCAGTTATATCACGACGATCGGCGTGGACTTCAAAATACGCACGGTGGAGGTGAACGGCTGCAAAGTGAAGCTGCAGATTTGGGATACAGCAGGGCAGGAAAGATTTAGAACAATAACAAGCACGTAGGTCAGCGCCCCGCCATAAAAAAGCACACACTTTACAATCATAGATTGCAGGTACTACCGAGGGACACATGGTGTTATAGTTGTCTATGATGTGACAAATGGCGAGTCATTTGCGAACGTGAAGCGATGGCTGCATGAAATTGAACAAAATTGTGATGTAGTCAATAAAGTTCTAGGTATGTATGCCTATGCATATTGTATCAATTTTGCAATCAGCTTTTGCATTGTTTTGTAGTGGGTAACAAGAATGATGAGCCCGACCGCAAAGTCGTGCTCACCGAGGACGCGAAGCGCTTCGCGAGCACGATGCAGATCGAGTTGTTCGAGACGTCCGCGAAAGACAACATCAACGTGGAGGAGATGTTCCTGAGCATCACGCGCGAGGTGCTCCGCCAGAAGCTGGACATGCGGGAGCGGCAGCAGGGCGACGCGCAGGACACCGTCAATCTGCGCAAGACCAACAAGCCGAAGCGCAAAAACTGCTGCTAGCAGCCGCTTCCCCCCATCTTCATTCCCTTGCAATAACTACCATCTATACATCAATCTAAAGTGACGTCATTGTAGGTTAGAATCGTGGGAGATAAACAAATTATGACCTGCCAAGATTTTTGGGTCATTTTAATGGCACAAGAAAATGTGGGAAGCAAAGCAAGTGTGCTGTAACATTAGGATGATCTGTCCAGATCATTCTAAATGGTGAGTCGCAAGTTTGTTTTTCTCCCACGACTCTAACCTCAATATCACGTGATTAGATTGATCTATTCCTAAGCTCCTAAGCAACACACACCAGACAAAGAGCGTTGCAGAAAAAGCGTAAAAACAATAATATTTTACAAAAAAAAAGCATAATTAAGTACTAACTAGATGTATGTATAAAGTAATGTGTAAGTAATTCAGCCGAAGAGCGTGTGGAGCGCCGAAATTCCAGAACATTTTTCATCGTTTTTACCTCTCTCTCTTTTGCTCTCGTTTCGTGCCGTATGCTTCGCATTTAGTCGGCGCCGGTGATGATTTGAAACCAAAACATGCCCATTTGCCGTTTGATTTACTCGACAACTAAAACTAAGCCTAAGCACTAAGCATAAGCACTAACAAAGAGAAGACAGAACTGATGTGAGATACAATAGCTAACACATAACACTTAAGTGTGTTTGTTACGATTACAATTAAGCTGCAAGCGCTGAGCGATTTACCAATCCATGTTTTAAACTTTTTAAATATTTTAAAATTATGTCTACCCAGAGTATTTGTATCTGTAATTTGTTGTAAACTGTCATTTGAATCGGGGCGTGTTAGTTGCCGAGGATAGAGGATTATGCGCCCCGATAAGATAGCGCAGCGCATCATTTACTTTGCATTTTTCCGTTTTGATGAAAAATGTGTGCGATTGAATCCAGTGTGGAAGTGGGAGTATTTTATACCAGTACCAGTCATATCTAATCCGGAGAGACCGGAGGTGCGCATGTGAGAAATAAAAATGTACTTTGTGTAAAAAAGGAAATTAAATAAACAAAACGATCTAGAACGAACTTTGGAATGCGCTGCCAAGTAATGCTGGTAGCACATTTAATACAGATCAGAATGATGTGTGAATCATTCACTCCATTGTCTCCATGCATGGACATAAGATAAAATTGATCATGAAATGAACTATAATTGAAACTGATTCATGGACAAACGCATTAAATTGCGATAATAACGGTTATGGACAAAAGGACACGATAACAAGCATACTATTTAAGCTTGTAGATGTAAAAATAGGAAATTGCCTAATTCTGGATGCGTTTTAAATGCATTTTAAGACGTTTTTTTCGAAAGAAAGTGACACCAGGTGAAATGCGGACTTTTAAACTATATATCGAAGAAAAGAAAACTAAAATTGAATGAATAGTTATGAAAATATGGCGGATTTTCTACAACATGTTTTTTCAATAATTCTAAATTGCTAAATTTGGAAGTCATTTTAAGGATATGTCCGTGGAATATTCCGGGTTGAAAGTGATATTAGGAGAAAGAAGAACTCTTTGACTATACGTTAACGAAAAGTTAAATTAAGTAAATAGTTTAGAATATAAATATAGCGCAATTTCAAACGCGTGTTTTTTGACATTCATAAAAAGTTGCCTAATTTTGATCTCAAACTAAGAGCGCTTTCCTCATTTTCATCATAAAACAAATGACAATACATTAAAGATCAACTCTTCAGCTATCTATTAATTAAAAGTAACTAAAATTAAGTTAATAGTTTCTATAATATATCGGATTTTCCACAGAGTTAATAACATACAAAAAAGGGTATTTTTGAAGTCATTTTAAGGATATTATCCTGCAATTTTCCGAGATAAAAATGATATTAGGAGAAAGAGGAACTGTTTGGCTATACATTAAAGAAGAGAAAAGTTAAGTTAAGTATATTTACTTAATTTAATATAAGCTATTGCTTAGAAAAAAACACAGGGATTTTTTTTGCCAATTTTTTTGGTATTCTTAAAAAGTTGCCTACCTTTGAACTCAAATTAAAAGCATTTTCCCCATTTTCATTTCAAAACATTTCAAAATATATTAAAGATCAACTCTTCAGCTACCTACTAATGAAAAGTAAACTAAAATTAAGTTAATAGTTGGGAAAATATATCGGAATTTTCAGAGTTAAAAACATTCAAAATAGGCTATTTTTGAAGTAATTTTAAAGATATTATCCTGATATTTTCAGAAAAGAAAGAGGAACTCTTTGACTATTCATTACATAAAAGAAAAGTTAAATTAAGTAATTAGTTTAGAGAATATAGCGAATTTATGAAACGCGTGTTTTTTGACCTGCCTTTGATCTCAAATTAAGAGCGTTTTCATCATTTTCATTATCAAACGAATGGCAATACATTAAAGATCAACTCTTCAGCTATCTATTAATGAAAAGTAAGCTCAAATTAAGTTAATAATAAAGATAAAAATGATATTAGGAGAAACAGGAACTCTTTGACTATACATTAAAGAAGAGAAAAGTTAAAAATTAAGTGAATAGTATAGAAAATGTTGGTATTCATAAAAAGTTGCCTAACTTTGAATTCAAATTAAAGGCATTTTCCTCGTTTCATTGCAAAACGAATGACAACATATTAAAGTTCAACTTTTCAGCTATCTATTACTGAAAAGTAAACTATAATTAAGTTTGGAAAATATATCGGATTTTTCAGAGTTAAAAACTATTTTTGAAGTAATTTTTAAGATATTATCCTTAAATTTTCCGAAATGCAAATGATATCAGGAGTAAGAGGAACTCTTTGACTATACATTAAAGAAGAGAAAAGTTAAATTAAGTTAATAGTTTGGAAAATATATCCGTTTTTCCAGAGTTAAAAACATACAAAAAAGGGTATTTTTAAGTCATTTTAAGGATAGTATACTAGCAGGAAAATGTCCAAGAACATTTAGGTAAAAGTGAAACTCTTTGACAATACATTAAAGGAAAGAAAACCTAAATTAAGTCAATACTTCGGATAATAAATATAGCGAATTTTCAAAAAAACAAGATATATTTTTATGTTCGTTTTGATTAAATATTGTTTTAAATAACTCATAATAAGCATACTTTAATATATTAAATACTCATATTATTTATGTTTACCTGGTTTAGCCCTCCATTATGTATATAACTTTGTTTCATTTGCTGCTTTGCCGACTTGAGATTTACGGTAAAATAAAACTGTACGAATGTGGCGAGTGGTGGCATAAAGTAAAAATATGTCTTATTTCTTCCCTAGGATGCGATTCATGTCTTTGTTCTGCTTCCCAATGGTTTGATCGGCAGTCTCAGTTTTGTACATAATGCCCTCAATCAGCTCATCCTGAGTATCAATCTCAGACGACAAATCAATAGCGAGGCCTTTCAGCCGACTTATCGACGAGCTCATCTCGCTGAGATTCGCCTCCAGGCGCTGACTGATCTGTTTGCTGCCCGACGGCGACGTCGCACTGTTGACTGCATCCTCCCTTGGCAGGTTTTTCAGCCTCGTCACTGGATGATTGTCATATCGATCATAGTTGTTGAGCGTTTCATTTAAGCTAGAGGAATTGGTCACCTGTGAATCAAACATGTTCTTTCTTTTGTTTCTAAGCATGGCAAACAAATTACTTTGGTTGTGGATGGCGTCGAGGGTGTCTGATCATTGCGCCCTGACATGTAGTTCTTCAAGCTGCTGAAGACGCTCTTGATGCCGTTGATGTGCTTCTGGGAGAAGCGCAGCGTCTGGTTGATCTCATCGAGGCGCTTATCAGTGCGCTCCAGCTGCTCGCGCTGCCTGGAGAGCTCCTCGGCGGTGGCGATGCCGATCTGCTCGGAGTCCCGCAGCAAGCCAATGGAGCGCTCGGAGCTCTGAATGGTGCGATCTTCGATCTGTCGCCGGCGCTCCTGGAACGTCTGCACCTGCTCGTCGAAGTTGGATTGGGCGCTGGGGCGCACGGTGGAATTCCGCAGGAATGTTTCGTCGTCGACGTCGTCTTCGTCAAACGGCGACGTGGAGGACGTATAACGATGGCCAGACATTGCAAAGCAACGCTGGGGGGCAAATGTTGGGAAAATGAGTCGATTTTTTGCAAATACCAGCTGGATAACAATTGATTTATCCAATTGCTTCGCAAACGTTCGCACTTGTTCCTTGTAATCAGCTTTGGGGGAGCAGGAGCACTTTTACAAAAATGGGGGGACACATGTGCACTTAAAGTTGCCTACGCCTTGTGTTCATACAGCGCCATCTGCACGAGCTCAATACATTTAATAATACAAATATTTTTTACAATTTCTCTCAATAATAGATTGATATCAACGTTGAACTTAACTTTAACTTGGAATTACCGTAAACATAGGTGTAATAATTGCGATTGCATCGTCACTTACCTTCCTAGTTCTTTTTATATTCAATCCTCTCCACCTTGACTTCATCACCGACCAATTGATACACATAAGTTACAACAGTTGTGTTTTGAATGTCCATCAAAACAAATGAAGGTGTAATTGAGCTGCAACCGCACAATCCACAGCATTTCAAAACATTCACACATAAAAAACTATACCAACTTACTTGTCCAATGCATTATAAGCACCAGTTGCACTTCCTGGATTGATGTAGAACTTATTATCCAATTCATAGGCTTCAAACTTGTGTGTATGCCCAGATATAAGAATGTCCACATCAAGCTGTCTCTGTATCAGTGCCAGGGACTCCGGATCCCCCCATGGAACCACTTGGTGACCATGTGATAAGCCAATGCGAAAGTGTCCAACTGTGACTACTTTCTGCTCAGGATAATTCAAGTTCTGCAAGAACCAAGCAATATTTCGTTTAAAACGTGGAAAAAAGGAAGAACTGCTGCAGTGGTGCACTTACATCGTCAAAATCACCGCGGACAACGTGCACATCACTGGCTAACGTTTTCAGATAATCAAATGAGTCTTTAGTGCATAGATTGCCAGTGCACAAGATGTGCTGAATGCGACCGGGGACCAGGAGCTTCTTGAATTTCGCCGGCAGCGTACTGCATCGGTGCGGAATGTGCAAATCGCCCAGAACTAACACTAACTGCAAGAAAAAAAACAGAAAACATGAACAAATTGTAGACATTAAACTACATTATTTTGCTGTTGGCCTGTTTGTGCACAGCAGCACTTACCATATTTGGTAATTATTTGTTGAAAAGATCTTTGTTCGTTAGGGTAGTGAATTGGAGTAAATACAGTACTGATTTGTTAACTAATTAACGAGTATTTCAACGATTAATAACCCTTGCCAACACCGACAACCGACAACACTCCGCCTGCTGATGATGGGAAGAAACTTTTTGGTGCTGCTGCTTGCCATTTGACAGTTTCCCCAATGCTCCCCAATTCTACATACAATGTGTCCAAGCAAAAACTATATTACAAGAATATTTCACATATTCTTCAAATTCTCGAAATCTTACTTAAAGGATACATATTATGCTTTCTTCGAATCATTATTTATCACTTTTACCTTCTCAAGCACTGGAAATAGCAAGATAACAGTAAAAAATTAGCATAATTTGAAATTTCTTCTGTTTTACATGATTTTACTTTGACTTTCACTCCAATTCCTCTAATTACTAAAATGTATAATTGGTATAATGTTCTCTGCCTATTTTGAACATGATTAGATATATATCAGTTTATGCTTCAGCTGTTAAATTCATCTCAATCTCAAGCCATAAAATGTATAATATTTTCTTGTGCTGCGTGAACTCAACCTCAACTTTCCTGTACTTTTCACATTTATTCAAGCAACAGATATAACGCCTGTTATCTTAGCTGTAGTAGTAGGGTATCAGAGATAAAGAGCGTTTGTTTAATGCCCCTCGCTGCTTTTTGGGTTTGAGCAGAGCGTCGACTTGATAAACCTGCAAATCTCAAACCGGCACCGGCCTTAACTTAAGTCAAGCGGCACAGGCGACCACTTAAGTAGCGTGTACACATTATACATTTTTTTCAGTCTTCAACAGCTACTCGATACAGCACGATTGAGAAATTAAGATTGGCACTAAAGTACCAGCAAAAACATTATCAAAGCATTAAGCCATTGCTTTACTATAATTGCTTCTAAACTAGAATAAAACATTTAAAAATTAAGTGCGAATAAGGTACATCGACAGTTTTGCGTCTATTATAGGGTGTACGCTGTGTAATTATCACGTTAATTTGAAATTTGTTGTGAAAATTAAGGAAATAAGAGAAAAATGTTGAAAAACATAACGCGCGTTGGTTTGGGGCTCATCAAACATGCCGAGAGTAAAATGTCCATGAAAGTTGTGCGAACTATGGATAGAAACTTAATTCCTCAACAAGCTGTAAGTACAATAATCTGTAAACCACCATTTTGAGTACAATTATCGCAATTTTTAAGCAAGAGATAACTCAGATAACACTACGACTTATCATTAATGTTTATTTTTAAAATTTCAAATCAATTTTTTTTGATAATAATGTATATACAAAAGGAGGTCAGATTCAGAGGCAAACGTCTCTTTCATTATCAGACATCAACAGCGCGCAACCATTTTAATTTCATCCGTTTATATGTCAGGCGTTTTTATTACTTACCAGAGCAGACAAAACATTGAAATAATCGCGCCGCTTTATATTCACAATTCATTGCTGAAAGATCAAACTAACGTTGATTGTTTTGTATTTTTGTATATATTTTAGGTGGCTCTTACATTTGTGCGCACAAACCATAAAAATGTTCAGGTGCGCAACTACGGCAAGCCAACGAAACCTAAACGAGAGAAAACTGTGGATTATTCTTCCTCGGATGAAGATCTGGAAGTTTTAGGACATCGAGTAGGTTTTATTTTGGCGCTTTTTTATTCTAAAAATACTTACCCGAATACCCTGCCTTTATTTTCGAAAAAAACATTGGCGTTACTGGCACGAAAAAATGACTGCAATGTCGCGGAAATGACGACTTTTTTATAAAATGAAACATTTTCTTTCGTGCTTCTGAGTGCCAAAGTAAATGAGTGAGTGAGTGACAGATGAAAGTTGAGGGCGCAAATAAAAAACGCTAAATTACGGCTGTGCTTAACGCACAGCCAACCTAACGTTTTTAAAATAATGTCGCCTCTTCTTCTCTAAATTTTATGTTTTGGGTTTGTGTTCAGGGTGAATCTGCCTTTTGGCGACAAAAGATACGCACGTTTCACGGCATCCTCGACGTGAACAAAGATGGCGTCATTTCCTTCCATGATTTTCAACTGCTCGCTGATAGATTCGTCAATTTGGGGCATTTGAGTGAAAAAAATACGTACGAATTCCGCGCATCAATTCAAGTAAGTATACCGTGACCTCACCATCCAAGTATACATACACTGTTAGAATTAACTCACTGTATAGGCGAATGATTTCAAAAATGTAAATATTTAAATATTAGATTCTATGGGAAACTCTATGGGGTGAAATAACCCCCTACAACGTCGTCACAGTAGAGCAATACCTTGAGGATATGCATCATGTGCTCAACGATAAGTCGCGCATTGTTAAAGTGCACGCCTTCCTACCGTTTCTCTTCAAAGCTGTTGACAAAGACAAGTCCGGCGAAATCTCCATCGCCGAGTTCAAACTGTTCTTCGAATGCCTTGGACTGCAGCCAGAAGACGCCAAGGCGGCATTCCTCTCAATCGACAGCAACAACGATGGGAAGATCAATGCGCTCGAGTTCGTCTCGCATGGCAAGGATTTCTTCCTGACCGAGGACGAAGAACGCGTTAGCAAACACTTTTGGGGACCACTGGTCGACCACTAATGCTGTCAAAAACCTAACCTTGTATTTTATATAAACTAGAGTCTAGAGTCTAGAGCAACTAGAGACATACTGTAGGTTTAAAACAATTAATTTCAGAAAACAAACTTATGAAACGAGTGATTTTCAAATTTCAGTTTAAATTTAGTTGGTTCTTGTATTGAGTGACGTCTTTCATCATTTCGCCAATTTGTCGCGTTCTGCAATGAAATGAATAATTTTACGTCGCGCCATCTTAAGAATTACAATATAGGGAATACTTACGTTTCATGTAAGGACCCTTTGAACGATTCCGACTGCTCCTTGGTGAGTTCACGGTTCTTCTGCATCTGCGCTTTATGATTACGCATCTGACAATCTTGATAGTTAATTTTCTTGCGTAACTTATCAATGGCGCCATAGAAATGCTCAATTTTCGCGTCGAAACTCTGCAGCTTCACGTGGAACTCCTTCTCGGCGTGTGAGGGCACATCCTGCTGCTTGGAAATAGCAATGAGAAGTCGCTGACATCTAAAAACAAAGAACACTATGAAAAATACTCAAAAAACCAACCCATAACGTAAAAAAAAGTGTTTTTACCGATTCAAGACGTCAATCTGACGATCATTCAAGTCCTCGTACTTCTCGGCTAGCCTCTCTGCATTTTCCTGCAGCTGCACCTTGGTCTCACTGATTTTGTTCAACTCCTTACGCTGATACTCCTTCAGCAATTCCAATGCGCGCATGCGCTTCTCAATCTCGACTCTAGCCCGCTCATGATTGTCAATCTGTTCTCTCAGCGACACAGCGGAACGTTGAATGAGCTCATAACAATCCTGCTGGGTTTTCTCCCCGGCCGAGAGCTTGAGAATCGGCTGAGCAGTGCCCTGCTTCAACAGGCGTTGAATCTGCAGGTCAAACTGATTGTTAAGCATTTGCTTCAGCGGTGAGCTGAGCGTTTCCACATCGCGCCCATCAAACTCGTCCTGCGGCATGGGGGCCGTCACCATGGGCATGCTAACAACCTGGCCGTTCCCCAACAGACACAAATAGCTATACGGATTGTAGTAGAACGCGAAACCAATGACAGGATTCGTCGCCGCAGCATCCTCAGAGGTCTTAGTGCAGAGCAGATAGAAAATACTCGATTGTTCGTTCACGATCGCTTGCAGAGCCTCCTCGAGGTCCTCATCGTTCTCCTCCACGAACCGATGCAGGAAATCCACGCAGGACATCTCAATCGAATGGATACCCGTTTCGTGCGTGGCAAAGTAATTCCCCAGTCGTCCTTCATCCTTGTGCAGATGAATCGGACACGAGTATTCCGCATCTGACGAATAGTTACCGACAGTGTATCCAAGTTCCAACTCCAGCGTTTCTAAAAGGATAAACTGCTTGTTGGCATATGCGATATCGTCCTGGAGGACAAGGACGTGGGAAATGTGCCCGTTGCAGTTCGCAATCGCCATGACAGGTGGCGTTGATTGAAACACCGCAATCGAACAGTACTCGCTGTTGATTTTTCCATCGGGCAGCGGGCGAATTGTAAACGGGCCCAGCACCTCCGGCTGTGACTTATCGCCGAGGGTAACTGTGATGGTGTGTAGGGTTGCATCGCCAGCGAGGAAGTACACCGGCCATTTTAGGTCCTTTTTGGTGAGGGACTTTGGGCGCGCCGAGACTTCCGGTGGACCAAAGTCAAAGTCCACGGCCACCTCGCCAAGCGCTTCCTGCATGGAGATGTGTGAGGAGGGCACGTTGCAGGTGATGCTGGGCCCGACCCTGAAGACGCCTTGAGGTAGAGTTTTCGCATTCTCGATGCAGAAGATGCGGAAGATGTTGTCGTTCGTTAGGAGGCAGACGTGGTTGTCGTTGGGTGAACCTGGATGGAATCGCACCTGGCGTACTTCGATCTTGGTGCTGAAGGCCAAAGCACGCTCATGGAGACTGTGCGTCCTGCAATGTACAATTGATAATAAACAAGGATTAACAATAGGCATAAACTAAAGTGAACGCAAGCTTCAAAACTTGAGTTCGTAATCTCGAGAAAAATGCAAGCGTTTTTTTTCCCGCTCGGTTAACAAGCCAGGAATGTTGTGTTTCGTTTGTAAACATTCGGGAGTTTTCCGTGAACACCCGACAGACAAGCAGGGCCGGCTCAACGATGAAACAATCTATCTGGATTTTATAGAGTATAGGATTTTATAGGAGTATAGAGTATAGGCACCCCTAGGCAACCCTTATTGCTAAGAACGAAACAGATTTGCTATGCGATTTTAATCAATGAATCAATTCTACAATACTCATCAATACTCATCAATACTACATCAATTCTACAATAATTCCACAATCAGGCGTGTTTGCGGGCGTTATGATTATCATTTCACTTTTGGAACGTTTTAAAACTTTCCTCGCCACGCACACTCCGTGATAGATCAAAAATGGTATTAACATATACAAAATTCGGCTGGATGTATGATTGGACGATCATATGTGCAATGCGATCACCTTCCGTGATGTATATATCTTCCTTTGTCATATTCCAGATAAGTGCATGTATTTCACCACGAAAGCCATTGTCGATCACGCTGTTAAGCACCATTAGTCCTTTATCCATTATCCACCCTGCGCGTCCTTCGATCCTGGCGTACGTGCCCTCTGGTAATTCCAAGTGTATGCCCAAAGGTAGACTGTATCTATCATTAGGTTTGAGGCAGTACGATATCGATGAATGAAGATCGGTGGTGGAGTCGCCCCTTGCTGATGTTTCAATTCGACAATTCGGATATTTAACATAAACGCGTACAGCACCTGGTATTGGAGTACCCTTGTTCATCGTGTTGCGGTTCTCGAAACGAATTTACAAGGCCGTGATTACTCTGGAAGTTTAAATTAATTATCATTGATTTGACTGTAACGGTGATGCGACGTGCAGTTTTGAACTTACCTGTACGGAATTGATATTCGCACCGTTCTATGATATGAATTTGTTACTATTTATATCAATTGGAATCAGTAAAAATTAGTGAATTCTATACTGATAACCATATCATACGCAATTATCTAATACATCGTTTGACGGTTTGGTGGTTTATGCATTTTTGCGTATTTATAGATTAATTGCAATAGTTTCGTAATTAATAATTTCGTAGAAATTCTCTCTTATCAAAGCGATCAAAATCTTAGATTATTCTAATCAGATGTTGCTAACCACAATCCCGCTATTGTCGCGCCATTTATCTAGTTGTACTTCGCTCTCTTGCGCATGCAATCGCATAATACTGTTTTTACAATTATTAAATGCATTAAAAACGCATTTAATAGTTGAAGCTGCATTTTCGGCACTTTTCCGTCTTTTCTTGGAATGAATTAAAATGCAAGAGAAAGAGGAATTTTCCAGCCTCAAAAATGAGTAGAGAAAATTCAAATTGATCCATGAGTTCGGAAAATATTTAGCTTTTCCTAGATTTGCAAAAAATTAAAAATATGAAAAAAAAAATTTGCGTCTTTCGTTATCCTTGCCATGTTGTTAGTATTTTCGGATTTTATTTTCCGAATTGATGTCTACTACAAACCAAAATTGTCTTATCATATCAATATCATAATTTAATTGCATAAAATGTTGCTAACCACGCTCGCGCTATCATCGCGCCAGTTTTCTAGTTGCACTCCGTTCTCCTACAAATAGGATAATAACAATTTTCTACAACTAAGAAATAAATGCGTTATAAATGCATTCAATGTTTGAAGCTAAGTTTTCCACACTTTTCCGTA
>JARJDQ010024727.1:0-12449 GCA_030264215.1 Geostiba sp. GC000077
TCAAGATCAAGATCAAGATTTTTTACTTCAAGACAAGAATATACCAAGACAAGAATAAAATATATTTCTTGATTATTTTCAAGACAAGATTCAAGATCAAGATACTTGTCTTGGTGAAACTTAAGTAGGGGTTCCACGAGAATCTCGAAATTCAAGATCAAGATCAAGATTTTTCCTTCGAGATCAACACAAGAATTGCCAAATTATTTCTTGGAGACTTTTTCAAGATTTTGCAAGATCAAGCTCAAGATCAAGATTTTTTACTTCAAGACAAGAATATACCAAGACAAGAATAAAATATATTTCTTGATTATTTTCAAGACAAGATTCAAGACCAAGATTCTTGTCTGGGTGAAACTTTTTTTTTGGGCGTAAAGGGCTAATTGTGGATGCGCCGGGCAAATAGGCTCAAGCACTTGCGTAACACCACCTCAGCCAATATCAATATTATCCAAGAGGCGAAAAACATTGACAACCGCATCAGACTCTCATTCACGACTCCAGTTAATAATAGCGCGCGTAAACAACTTGTTTTCGCTGCCGCCGAGTCAATAAAATTGTTTATCATTATCAACCAAACAGTGCAACCAACACACAGTCACACATTGTTTGCGCAAGTCGTCCCTATGGTTGCGGCACCACAAGCCCTCAAGCGGGACGCGGCGAAATGTTTCTACTAGAGTTACCCAGTTGTGGGATTGGAATTTTGAGGTTATTTGTGGATGTTTAGCGCGGCAAACACTCGCAATGTTACGTAATCGCCGGTGTGACTCACAGGCCACACTGAGGGTGTTGTCCTCCGTGCCTCCGTCGTTCGTCGCTAGTCGCGTCGCTCCCCCCCCCCCATACCATACCCCCACCGCCGCCACTACTGGCGGCGACTTCGCATCGCACATCGCGGTTATATTTAATTGCGCACTCGCATGTCGTCGTGCTCAGTATACGCAAAGTGTGCGCTTCGAGTGTAGCGCGTTTCTTGCGCCCTCCAAAAAGCTAAACAACGCGATCTTGTGCTTTGTGCGAAATTTTTGGACTTTTCGGATTTTTTTTTGGATACTACTACTACTGTGACTGTGCACGTGTCCAGCCATCAGCATCCAACTTGTTGGTAGGTGGACAATTTTTTTTTACCTTAAAAGAACCCCTAATTTTATCAAGTCATCCAAAAGTCTACAAAACTATGCATTTTATCAAATTTATCTGAGGAATGACGCAATGCAACCGAAGTTTCGTAGTTTATTAATTACGTTGATGCGCCACGATGATATTAGCATGAATAATTCGCCGCGCACGAAATGTGACTCATCCGGTGATAATTATGTGCGCTAATCATATCAAATGGAATCATCGGAAAATCGTGCAAACGATCATTTCTGTTACTCATCTTAATTTCTCTGAAAGATTTTTACATTTTAAGGGTAGTTTTACGCATTTTTAAGGGTAGCAAAAGCATATCTAAGCAAACGGAAGACTTTTAGGTTATACCTTCACCTTAACATTTTTAAATTAACCTATACATTATGGAAATATAACAAGTTTTGAATCTTTGACATGTAATTTACCTTATGAAATGTTGAAAACAAATGAAACCATGGTAACGATTGTTTGTTTCCATAGTTATCAAGAAATTATACGCGGAATTGTGCAAGAAAATGTATAGTGTAAGACAGGCCTTACGAATGATAAGTGTGACTCTTTAGCTGTCACCTTAAAAGTTAAAATTTGACACATGCCGTCGTAGGTCGGAATTATGTAATCCTGGCGCCGAAGAGAAGAAGCAGATGATGGTGGTGGTAGGCCTGGCGAATTGTAGGGCATTCCTAAGCTCGAGCTCGCGCTCGCGCTACTAGCCTAGTTCTACCTCTACCGCGACGACGATGTGAATGTATAGTCCGTATAGATATAGACAGATAGACACATAGGTGCTGCTACTGGTGCTTCACTGCTTCGTGCCAGATGATGCTTGGCCTGATCCGCTGGCCGACAAATTCGTTACACTTTTTGCGCTACGGCCCCGCGATCACTGTTCTAACCAAAAAATTAATGTTACCACAAGAGAACCGTGTCACAACCATCACAGTACCATAGTACGCTGAAACCATGAAATGATGAGCACTGAATTTAATAAAGTCCAAGTCGATGAGTTTGCAATTTTCGCTTGTAGCTACAGCATGAAACTTTTGTGAGTCATACATTACTACTACGAGTGTTCAGGGGAAATTCCTCTTATTGAGCTTCTATGAATTTTCAGCACTTCAATTTTAATTTTAGGTTATATGAGTGATCCGGCTCTGTGCACTTACCACAGTGCAGTTGCAGTTGTGTCAAGAAGTGGGCCTGTGATGGCTGTGGCGAAATGTAAATTCTAAATTGTGAATGCTAACCTTTCAGACTTCGGATCTAGGTGCTAGTCGCGATTCTAAGTACATTGCGTCCAAATAATCACTCTTGCAGAACATTAGTGCAGTGCAACCACGAAGTAACACAACATATTGCGAAAGTTCACGACGGTCGGCGGCAATGCACGATCACTAGGCCTAGCACTAGCGCAGTAAGGCTATGACACACGTTCAATTTTGAGTCTCCTGGCGACTGCGCGACTGGCAACTTAAAATATGCATTTTTTTTTTGTAATTCTAACGATTCTAACCTCCAAGCTTCGACCATGTGTATAGTAAATGTGTGTAAAGTGTTTAATGTAATATTATGGTCTAATAAATGCGGTCGCGACGGTGTGCGCACCAGTTTCCAATTCCACAGTTCCACAGTTCCAGTTTCGAGAACAATGCCACGCGTAGTTGTACAGGGTGCGTCGCAAAAGTGGGACATTAAACAATGACGACTACGTGTTATATGTAAAATGTAAACGAAACGACGCACAAGGGTTTATCAAATGATATTGCCTTGTTGCCCTGTTGCCCATGTTCCCAAAAATAGTGCGCAGCGCTTTTGGAAAAAGTAGAGCGTATTATCTAATGCCAACATGCGCGATACTTGCGCTCATGCCTCATGCCAGTGCCAGTGTTTAGTGTTAATAAATTATGTCTGTTTGTGGGCTGATTATGATTATGATTGCGGGTGTGTGACGAATGCGCTTCGATTCGGATTCGCAGAATTGAAAACGGACGACACAAGTGTTTTGTTTGTATCGTTGGAAAAGTCACCCGGTCACCCTACCAACGCATTTTCCACATTTCCACCGTTCACGTCTCGGAAGGTCGCATATTACTCAGCGATTTTTCACTGGCTATAATTTGGCACAAGGAACAGTTCACAGCACTTCGAGAATGAAAGTATGTAATAAGTGTTTTCCGCGACAGACAGGAATAACTATTGCAACATCTCAAACATTCACCGTTGAGCCCATTGACGTCATCATTTCGACTTTAGTAGTTTAGGCATAACCAACAAAAACAAAAAACAAAAGCATGATGTGTTCGATGACTCGTCCCAGTTGTATGTGTAGTAACGGCGTAGTAAACGCAAAAAATATCATTGCACAATGCGGTAACTGGTTTGTTCATACCCTCCTAGTCATAAACTCATCATTTCTATTGTGTTTGTATGACGATATGACGAATCGGAATCGTATCGGTGGTGTGTATCGTGATAGTGAATGAAAAGCGGCGAGATGATCACGTTGCGGGCGCGATGCAGTAACAAAAGACGTGGCAACGTCGCGGTAGCCTCACAGTAACCAGAAAACAAAGGCCACGTGAGTTTTAAACATCACGTTGCCGGACGGCGTGCGTGGACGTCCACGTGTTCACGTGTAGCTCCACTCGAATAGACGGATTTTCGCAGCAAGAGGTTAGGTTAGGTTAGGAGAAAAGAACAAAAGACTGTCTGAAGACAACTCTGCTACAACGAACAACTACAAAACCGGTATTGCTGAGTGTCCTGGTGTTTCTTGGCGTGCTTGGGTTTCAAAGTCAAACTCGTGCAGCATGTTAGTAGGGTACTTGGTTGACTGGGTGGATGCAGTACGGAGTGCACAGTGCAGGTGAATCGCGACGACCTTGAAGCGTATTTATAACGCCACCACCGTCTCGGGAATGCGTCGCGGCTCGCGTGTCTGTGGCTACGTTTGCGAACTCGATGCCCTTCTTGCAAGCTGCACCACTGAAACCAGTCTTCGCCACGGGCATATTGCATCAATATTGGAAAATAATATTGTGAAGAAACGATGAATATTACTTGGGTACTAATTTAGTGTGTTTTTCTTCTGTTGCAGATGTGCTCAAGCAACGTATAATGGTTGCCGAATTAGTAGGCCGCGGTCAGAGTGGTTCCCCAGTCAACGGCGAGATCCCCCACTTGAATTCGAACATGCCGGCCAGCCACGGCCACGAAATGTACCCGACGAGCAGCTCCCCATCGTCGGTGGACGGCTACGGGTACATGAGCCCCCAGTCGAAGGGCAGCGGCAAGGATATGCTGCCGCAGCGCAAACAGCGCGAGTTCACGCCGGACAACAAGAAGGACGACAGCTACTGGGACCGCCGCCGGCGGAACAACGAGGCGGCGAAGCGCAGCCGCGAAAAGCGCCGCCTCAACGACATGGTCCTCGAGCAGCGCGTCGTCGAGCTGACGCGCGAGAATGCGATGTTGCGCGCGCAGCTGGAGACGATCCGCGAGGAGTACGGCATCTCCAACGAGCAGGTGGGCGTCTCCATGGAGAAGATCCTTGCCGCCGCCAGTGAGATGCCAATGGCGAAGCGGGCCAAGATGAGCGGCCCGATGTTCGGCAGTCCTAGCCCAATACCGACGTCTGTGATCCACCAGCCCCACCAGCCGGTGCTGATGGGCTCGCCATCGCCGCCACCGCACCACCACCAGCAGCATCCGCATCACCCGCCTACCAGTCATCATCCGCCAGCTGCCAGTCATGGTGATTATCTACGGGAGCACGTGGAGCGAGTGGAACGGGTGGAGTATCCGCAGTACGCGGGGTTCACACCTTATCATCCTTCGGCGATGCACTATGCTGCTGAGAGGGAGAGGGAGAGGGAGCGCGAAAGGGAGAGGGAGAGGGAGAGGGAAAGCAACAGCGCATTGAATCTCTCCAGATCCCGCTTCCGAGGGCGTGCGTCTCCGTATGACGTTAGTAGCAACTCTGGGGATGAATCAGCTCCGTTAGCGCTTACCACCAGCGAGGCGAATAATAGCCTCCCGCTGAAGCTCAGACACAAGCAGCACCTCGGCGAGAAGGATGCGGCGAACACTCTGCTCTCGCTGCAGAACATCAAGCAGGAGCCGGAGGTGCCGGAACCCGAACCGAGGTCCAGCCCGCCGTACGATACGGAAGGGTCCAGTGACGAACGGGATTCGGGCATTTCCCTTGGTAGGGACCACATCACCGAGAGAGAGTCTCGACTGTCCCTGCCCCTCTCCCTGCCCGCCGAGTACCAGCAGAACCATCATCAGGCGCCACCCACCGATGGGAAAACGACCCCGATGCACTGCGAACTGGTGCGGCTCACCAATGAGGTGGCTTACCTCAGGTCGATAATACCCAAGAACACCGCCGAAAAGCGTTTGCCGTGATCAACCATAACCACCACGCCGATGGGTAAACAGTGAGCATCTTAACCTCAACTCTCAACGTCTCAACGTCTCAACATATCATCAAAACACACACACAAAACACACCCAACTAGTAGTCAAGCTCTGCTCCTCTGAGCTATTTATTATCTAGCGTAGGTAATTTATTCCGTAACAGCAGTCAACCCTACCAAAATGGCTGTCCCCCCCCCAACACAACTCTCACTGTTTCATTATGTCAATGTATTCCTATTCGCGAATTATCTCTTAACCTCCAAAATCAGAGCATACTCGTCTTTCAACAATCATTTCACTTCCATCGCATTCATATGAGTTTCTAAGAGAAACCAACGAAAACTCATCCATATCATTTCGACGTAGGGTAGAAGACGTAGAAGACACGTAGGACGTAGGTCCCGGTAGAAATTTATTGTACCTATTTATTATTTAGCTGGAAAAACAATGTGTGATTAAAATGAAAACTATTTATCCTAAGAATTGCGTTTATTTATGTATAAAATGTATGTACGTGTATTTTTGTTATACGAAAGTGCGCAACCCGCCAAGCGGTTGTGTGCGTCACCAAGTGACGCGCAGCGGATGGATAATACGGCGAAGAATTAAGTTATCTCATTAAATATTAATTATGTATAATATTGTATATGTTTGTAAGACTGTGCTGGACAATACCTCACAACGTTTCCAATGTTTTGTATTGATATGTGGACAGTGGACCGCTAAGAAAGTGTGAAGATTATATTCTTATATGCAAAGAGCAAAGTATATTTATGTGTGGCGCGTGTGATGGCCCCCCCAGCACAATATTGATACGATATTGATATATATTATAATATGATAATTACAGGCAGAAGCGAAAAAAAAATGATGAAAATATGCTTGATATATTTTCATATTACCGTTAAATGTATCCTAAACAATTAATATTATATTGAATAAATATTTGCATCGTTTTTCAAAAATCTTACTTGAAGCTTGCTTTCTTTTTGGGTTTTTTTCCATTTTGCAGGTTAAAGTGAAGAGTGATGTATATTGGGTTGCCTCCTGTGACTCATCAGAATCATTATTCCATTCCAAGAAAAAACACAAATCGAATTGTATTCTAATTATACAAGCGATTATCATACTATCAATTAAACGCCTCTTTAATGCTTGCTCTGCCCACACGAGTTGACGAGTTTGATTGTGGATTTAATCTCATATCTCAGATGCACATAATGCATCATGTCATACACCGAATCTAATTTAAACAACACTGGTTCTGGTTCTAATGTGAACTGAACATTGAACGTGTTTGTGACGTGTGGGAGGCGTGCGAGGTGCGAGTTTCGGTCGGTTTGCGACCATGACCATGCACAACACACTACAAAACGGTCGACATGCTCCAAGCCTACCAACAACCAACCATTGAGCTGGCGGGCCTGCGGTGAAACGCAACGAACTTGATTCGGCTTGTAGTTGTAGAGCGGTTTGTGAGAACCTCACGGTAACGGGTAAACATTCGGCGACGAAATATTGCGCAATGTGCAAATATGCGCATCCAGAAATATCCGACAATAACCATGTGATTCTTACATTGCAACAAAACAAAATATTCTGATTGTTACATACCTGTTCCAACGTTCCACAAGTAATAGAATCATTCATCCAATTGTACTTTTTGCAGAATTGTAGCCATTGCAGCCATATTGGGACTTCGCCGAATTGAAACCAAGTCAACACTTCACCGAAAAACGTACACGCGCCGAACCTAATTGATGTTCTAGAAATTTCCCGCGGCCTGCGCGCACACGAGAGTATTTCGGTGCCAAAATAACAAATGCACACGCTTCGCGGAAGTATTCAATCAACGGAAAATTGCACGGCACTTTTCACCACCCTAACAAACCACATTTAACTTAACCGTTAAGAAACAACAACGGTTTGCAGCAATAATTCGACAGTACGAATTAACACTCCGTTCTACATCGACGCGACATCTACATGTGAAAAGGTGTATTACATTAAGTAATTCGAAGTAATTTGATTTAAAAAGTTAGCAATCAATATTCATGTGGTCGCATGACATAAATAATTAACTAAATACAACTTAAACATTTAGAAAAATTAATTGGCATTTTTCAATTGATTTTTAACAGTATAATGAATTTATTTACGTTTATACATCATTTGGTGCTCACAGCGACATCTGTAGTCGAAGGCCGGAATTTTTAAGGTTGTAACATTGTTCATCATTAGTTTTCAATATTCAATGGGTTTATGAACTCTGTTATCGCGCAGGCATCAATTCGGGCAGTAATTTAATTTAAAAAATAACTTCTCCACGCGCTAGTTTACTTATTCGTGAGTTTGGAAAGTGTTTGCGTGGACTGAGAGCGTCTATCTCAAAGGTGCCTCGCAGTCACAGCTGTTCAGTTCGCTCGTTCGCTGATTACGTGGCTGTCGAGCTGCGCCTACTTTCATCTTTCATAAACTGTTGATGTTGACAAACGTCGACACACCGTCGTGAGTGCAACTTGTGCCCTGTTTCCCTGTTTTCCGTGTTTACGCCTCCAACGGCAATGTCGGACCATCGCAAAGTGAACAATCCGCTGCTGAACATCTCAGTGACCGGCGCCACGCTGGAGGACTTCTCGCAAAACGCTGTCCTGCTGCCAGCTGCTGAGGCGCCGCCAGTTCTGCAGCCCCTGGAACCCCTGATACACCTTACTTCCGGTAAGTTTACTCATAATTACGTTGATAAGAGCTAACGAGCCGAGCAAACAAGTCAAGGGAAAGTCTGCTGCATTTGTGTGTTTATCGTAGGCAAACCGAAATGTATGCATGCCAAATGGGTTGCCGACTTATTGGGCGATGGGTTGTACAACTGTACAAAATCATGAATTTGATACATTTGCATAAAATCGCTTTGAAAATCTGTTTAAACATACAAAACACATGATAATTAACCTAACATTTGAACATTTTTGGCTTTCTCAAAACTAAAAGTTCTTCAAACTAAAACTAAAAGCTTCAAACTACAATTAATATCTAGTCGTAGTTGCAGAGTTCTCAGGTCCTCGATATCTTATTGTAGCTTCTGGAATATCATGTGAGCCCTTCTGCTTCCTCTTGCAGCTACCCCAGACACAACAGTAAACAATCGCGGCAATAATAAGGCAAATTAATAAAATACTGATGACGATTGCGGCAATCGCAGCTGAACCTAAAGCAGTCCCTGAAACAAACAAAAAACGAAAATAAAAGAAAAGCCAGAGACAAACAAAATGTGCTTAGTGCTTACAATAAGCATTAGCTTCGTATGAACGCCGGTTATCTCGCAAATCAATGGCGGTGAGGACAATGTTACTCTGGCAACAGGATCCACTCAAAACGCCTGTGACTTCTTCAGTGGTGCCGCTTGTGTAGCCATTGGGGAAATACAAGCCCTCGGGGCTTGATTGCACGAGGAGTAGGCCAGTCTCGCGGTCCTGCGCGGTGACCTCCATCGTCCAGGCGTGATCCTCGCACTTGCTGAAGATCACCTCCTGGCAGTTGCTCGTGAACTTGTGCCACATGTGCGGCACTTCGGCGTCCTGCATGGTGGCGGATTGTGATCGCACGATGGCGCGCTTATCGACGCGATCGGAGCCGGAGGAGGCGGAGAAGACCACCACATCGTCGGCGCCCTTTGAGACCATCTGCAGGGTGACGATGACAGTCTGATGGGGATTAATCCATGCCCTAATCAAAAAGAACGTGTTTTTTTATGAAAAGTTTACATTTCACACTAAATGGGTGTATACAGGGTGATCCATGATACCAGGCTTCGATTAGATGCCACCCTGTATAATGATAGTATGATTTAGTTATGTGCTTGTTTACCAAAGTGGTGATAGGCTTCTGAGATAAGCCTTTTCGTCGGTGGCTTGAAATCGCATGAAAATCACGTTATCCCGTTGATTCGTTACTTTATACAGGATGTTTGATGCTCTCCCTGGCACCTGAGCGAGTTCACTGCCTTCGCCGAGTTGTACCGTCGTGGGTTCGACGATTTTATGCGCGTCGCGCGGATTATAATACGATATTCTTTGGAAGTTGTTGCCTGATCAACAAAAAAGGAAACAATTGTGTTTAAGTGGAATTTTACGCGTGAGTATCAAGTAGGCGCACTAGCGAGAGTGAGAGCGAGACTGAGAGCGAGAGTGAGATTGAGAGTGAGAGCGAGAGTGAGATTGAGAGTGAGAGCGAGAGTGAGTGTGAGAGCGAGACTGAGATCAAGAGCGAATGTGAGAGTGAGAGTGAGAGTAGTGGGTGAGTGACAGTGAGAGCGAGAGTGACAGCGAAAGCGAGTGTGAGAGCGAGAGTGAGTGCGAGAGCGAAAGTGAGAGCGAGAGTGAGAGCGAGTGTGAGAGCGAGATCGATAGTGAGTGTGAGAGCGAGAGTGAGAGCGAGAGTGAGTGTGAGAGCGAGACTGAGAGTAGTGGGTGAGTGACAGCGAGAGCGACAGTGAGAGCGAGAGTGACAGCGAAAGCGAGTGTGAGAGCGAGAGTGAGTGCGAGAGCGAAAGTGAAAGCGAGAGTGAGACCGAGTGTGAGAGCGAGATCGATAGTGAGAGCGATAGTGAGAGTGAGAGCGAAAGCGAGAGTGACAGTACCAATGACAGCTTTTTTATGTTGTTTGTTTTCGATTTGCGTCATGCTCTTTTGATGTATAGCTACCAGTTGCATCTTTGCCGTGCAGTTGAATGTAGAACTCTGCTTTGGGCAGCTCGTCCAAGTCAATGTCCACATTGCCACCGGGTTGGAACGTCTCGATGTCGTCCTGCGCTTTGAGGCGGTCGTTGACGCTGATGCGCAGGTGCTGCGGCTCCAGGCGCTCGCCCGCGGTCGTTATCAGCGTGACGTTGTCAATCTTTGCGTAATCGCCGAGAATGTTCAAGTGCAAACGACGCTTTACTGTCGAAAAATGTCGAAAAATTACGAATCTCGTGTGTTATTAAGGATTAGGATGATGTCATTATAGCAGCCATATTATCAAAAAATGATAAGACACATCTACACATCATAAAATGCAGTTATAACAATTAACCGATACTCCAAGACATCTTTTGTTGCGACTCGAGTTTCAACATGTGAATATGCCCTTAGGTGTGAATGATTTTATGTTCATTTGGTTGCATACTTCATGCTTGTTTGTTAAAAAGTGAAAACAAAGGCAGACTTGAAAATAGTGTTTTGTGAACTTTGCACTTGTCGTATGAGATGAATGACGAATATAATTAATGCTACTGGATTGTGTGGATGTGTGAATCATGTGAAACACGCAATCGATAGACAGGGCCGGATTTCTAGTCGCTAGTCTGCGCCTGCTACTGCTACTGTTTTTATGCGCAAATCGAATATCAACACGCAGCGAGGTCACCATTTTTCGAGACCTCCCGCCTCCTGCACCATCGGGCAATCGGGCATCAAAGTTCAGCGCATTTGCGTCCGCGCCGGTGTCTGTGATGACGATCAACAAGTTGTAAGCTTAAAAGTTATCATCGCGCTGTCACAGCGCGTAGACGTTCGCAAAGTGTGCAGGCTATGCAGCAAACACGAACAAATACTCAAATTGTGTGAAAATATGTGATTAGGAAGTTGCAAGTAACTTTTTACTAGTAAACTATTGAGGTGCAAAACTGCAAAGAGGTATAAGGTAAGTTTCTGTTGTATAACCGTAACTTGTACACCGCAACCAATCTTACAGATGTGTATAACTTGTTGCCTACCCCAGTATCACCTCACTACCAGTGCTACCAACACTACCAGTCCTACCATACCTACCAGTGCTACCCCACAAACAAAGTCTAACGTAACTGATGCGTTGTATTACACTCACCTGTTGTTTGTCCGTTGTGCTGCTGCGGCTGCTGTTGCACATCCGCGTGTACAGTGAGCGCATGGCGAACAGAGACGACGATGTTGTAATCGCGTTGCGCAAACGCGTCGGTTTCGAGCTGCCACTCGCCGACGACGGACGGCGGCGGCAGTGGCGTCGCGGCGCCCAGTGCCAGCTCGCATTCGAAGGTCGCCGCCGCTCCGTCCGTTTTCACCACATAGGAGCCGGGCGCGAATCGCGAATCGTTCGTGATGTTCAGCAAATCGATCAGGTAACCTAAAAAAAAGTTGTGTTTTTCACTCTGTTATAAAACAAAGTATAGGGCACCTTTTGGAGTGCGAAATCGCGCCTTGGTGACGCTCGCCGAGAGGGAGACGTGAATCGCGCTCACGCCATTCTCGATGGGTATGCGCACGCGCTGCGGCCCCCGGATGCCACTCAGATGCGCAATTACCGGCTGTTGGGGGGCAGAAACATGCAAACGTGTAAATAACAGTGATTTGCGTGCACAAAACGTGGTTCTAGGTGAATTCATCGCCAACAATTCATCGTAATGCAGCGCTTTTTCATGGCGATGAATTCACCTAGAACCACACAAAACATATCATACGTTTGCCTTGCTGTTGACTTGCACATAGTTTATATCTGTGGCGAACTTCCGCTCGGTGTTGCCGATAAGAAACGCGCCGTTTGTCAGCTCGCTGGCTTCCCGCAGCAGTTTGTACTCCTCGCTTGCGGATGGAAACGCACCTTGCCACACCACCAAGATCTACAACGCACAAATGACATCAGACATTTAGCTAGAAGTGCTAGAATAGCTAGAACCTGGTACTAAAGTAGGGTTATGTTTGATCGTTTGATGAATAGGGATGGCAAATAATAAAAATACATCGATATATCGTATCGAACGATACATCGCCTGCTCCAAATCGATATAAAAACATATCGAAAATAATATATCGATATATGCAAGATATCGTTGCTTAAAAGAAATATACTCTCAAAGAATCTACTTCGGCGCCACA
>JARJDQ010024746.1:0-12966 GCA_030264215.1 Geostiba sp. GC000077
GCTGTCGTCGTGACACCGACGTCAATCTGTAGCCAAGGTAACACACAACAATGAGAACAAGGATCATTTTATCGCAGTCTAACTAACGCCTTAAATGGAAGTGTTTACCATGGGACAAACTCAGAGGGCGCCCCATATTTTTTCCTATTATGTTGGGCATCTCTAATTGTCATCATCTCTGATCGTAAGATTGTCTTTTCGAATTTCGACTCAGTTTTGGTCCTGGAGTACTCCAATTTTCTGTGGATCGTTTTTCCCTGGACACCGTGTATTATTTATATTATGACCCTCCATTTGCTCGTGGCTTAAATTAGTACACCATTTACCACCTTAGGTACTCAATCTACTTTATCATTCATGAATTAAGTACTTAAGCAGGTAGTACTTAAGTAGTCATGAACAAAGTTTTTATTTAAAAAATATTAATCATATGTATTTTAGATACATTACAACTCTTATAATATGTAAAAATAGTCAAATATGGAAAGTTTACTTAACAAATGAAGATGAAGACAGTTTCATAATGGATATCAGTTATCCTCAATAGAAAAGTGAAATACACATCCTTTAGTATTGCTTTTAAACACAGAAGCAATAGGGTTCTTCCAGGCATCCTCTGCATAAGCCCAATAACTTACTAATGGCTGATGTATAGTGTGTGTGCCAGAAGCAGTAATAATTTTTATTACCAAAAATAATGTGTTTGTTGGCATTTCAGTGGTAGGTTGTCCAGTCCAAATTAAAAGATCATCTTCATCAATGTGTCTCTTGATGCAAAACATGTTGCCATTGTGCTCAATGAAAGCTACAGTGAATTGATGTGTTTCAATCATTTTGTACTTTTGAATAATCAATGAGCTGTGAGCCATCTTGATATGATCATTTATCAAGAGTTTATTGTCTCTCCAAGAGCAGTTTGGATGTTGGCACTTGATTCTATTATAATGGCATTCATTTGTATGCTGTACATAGGAGTGCAAAGGAACAAGTCTTGGACATAGTGAATGCTTGCATTTTTTCAACATTGTAGCTACAACACCCTCCAAGACATAGTTACGAGTGTTGGAAAATGGGTGCTTACAAGAAGGGCACATTGTCAACTTTGCCCTACATTTATGGCAAAAGCTGTGGCCAGTGGAACACTGATAGATGGGTTTTTGGAAATATTCCAAACATATTGGACATTCAAAGTTCTTGAAGATCTCTTCCCTGAAATGCAGAAAATTGCAGGTTATGATTTCATGCATATTTGCTCATGCCGGCAAGAGTGATGAGTGATTTAAAACAATTGTAACAATTGTAACGATTGTACAACTTACATGTTGGATGTTTTGTCGGCTCTTCTTATTTGCTGCTTGTATCTGATTTGAGGAACATCCACAAATCAAATTAAATTTAACGAACGCTCCTGCGTTGATGCGTGTTATGCTGATTGCTGAAATGCTGATTTGCTATTTGCTGATGCTGATGCGATTGCGCATGCGGCACAGCGGCAGTTTGTGGTAGGCTGGCTTGAATGAGCTTGGACACAGAAGGCTTGGGCTTGGGAATGTTTGAAGCCCTTGCAGCTGAACTTGGTTGGCTTTGAAGGCCGTTTCTCCTTCCCCACACCAGCCTACTGATGGAAGTCGATAAAGTTCTCAAAATCATAATTCATAAGCTGTAGTTTTGTACAGGGAGTCAGGATTCGGACATTCGGAGGCATAGCAGTTTGAAAAGGTAAATGGCAACACCGCGCACTATAACAGGCAATTTATGAAAGAAGCTGTTTTTGTTTTTGTCAAAGCGTTCGCTCTATTTTCTTCCGCACAATCACAACTCGACAAATCAGAAGAAAATAGACTTTGAAATTTTGGTGAATTCTTTCGATGTTTTGACGACATGCTGCGGAAAATCCTTTATATTTTCTGAAGGTGTCCTCCTTTCTTACGCTTTCTTACGAATTCTGATAGACAAGTAGACGCTATTTAATTAAGATGCACCTCGATCCAAAATCTTCACTACACGGGAAGTGGCTTAATAGTAATATTTCGATTTCGATATTTTTACGACATTCGACGGAAAATCTTTTCTGAACGCGTGTTCATTCTTTCAATATCTTTTTGGATTCTGATTGGCAAGAAGCCGCTCTTTAAGATAAACACCCTGTATATGAATACTTATTAACTTCACTTCGATCAATCATGATCGCTCTGCAGAGAACAATTTATTATCAATATTAATTCATTAAGGTTAACAATAATATAATTATATAATAACAATAATATAATTAGTTATTAAGTTGTTATATTGTTGATTGTGGTCGGAGTGGATGAATGTAAGATATGAAATGGTGTATGCCCAAATAAAGGTTTAATAATAATAATAATAAAAATCAACCCCTATAACGCACTTATTAATAAATTAATAAAAATATTTCATACATTAAATAAAGGAGCGCCTTCAGCAGCAACACATTCAGCAGATTGAGCCGATAATAGAAGTCTCCGATTCTTCATCCTCAATAGCGATTTGAAATTTACACCCTTTAATCTTGTTCTTTAAGATGCAAGCAATAGACACCTCCTTAGCTTTCTCTGTATTATTAACATAGTTGGATAATGGTTGTTTCAAAGTATGAGAACTACCTGTGACAGGAATAATTTTTATGACGAAAACATAATTGCGCGTAGGAATAGTAGTTGTCGGCTCTGCAGTCCAAATAAAGTAATTATCTTCCTTGTGACTCTTAATAAAAAACAGACTATCGTTATGCTCAACAAAACATCCAGAAAAGTGAAAATATTGCAAATGTTCGTTCTTATTTACTATAAATGTTGGATGAGTTGACTTGATGTGATCATTTACCAACAGTTTATTGTCGCTCCAGGTGCAATTCGGATATTTGCAATGCAAATTTCGGAATTGGCATTGTTCATTAACATGCTGACCGTAGTTGTGCAACGGAATCACCTTGGTGCAATGCTCATTTTTGCATTGAACACTGACCGTGCTCAAAATATTCTCGAGGGCAAAGTTGCGTGTGGTTACCGACGTTGCGAATTTCTGTGCACAATAGGGGCATTTTTCCAGCTTTAATTTACAGCTGGCGCAGACGCTATGTCCAGTGAAACATTGATAGATAGGCTTTTGGAAGTATTCCAGGCAAACTGGACATTCAAAATTCTTCAAAACGGATGGATTCCTGAGAAACAAGTATAGATATATTTTAATTTTTAACATATTTTATTGAAATTATCAAGCATTTGCTTTAAAATTGTAATATTCTGGATTACTTACATGCTGCTATCAAGATGTTCACGATGACTTTATCTAATGGTCACAACAGAGCCAACGCATAAAACAAAATAACTATAACTTGCACGCCTTGCGAGTTGCGAGTTGAGAGTAAAAAGTACATAGTGTATACATCCATTCGAGTTGTTTTCGTTGTTATCGCAGTTCAATATGGAACCACGTCCACACGTTCAAAGATTATCGCCAAAATCTGAAATGGTGGGAATCACGAATCACACATACCCGATTACAATGTTTGAATTTGCAAGCTTCTGGATATCGTAGCGTTATAAGTTTATTCGATTAATAGAAGCGTCTGAAGAGAATTCATTTTTGGAAAAATAACTTTCCAACTTTCCCGAAGAAAGTTTGTTTGAATTTGAATTGATTTGAACTGGGACTTAGTTATATACTTATACGCCAGAGGGCCAATTATTTTATTTTTATTTTATGTGTGTGAAATATATCGTATCAATTTAATGTAGAAGCTTGAGGTACATAAGGCTACATTTAGATTAGATTACGCCAGAATATTTCCAAATCAGAATTTTTGAAATAATATCTAAGAGTGGGGGATAGGGGAATTGTTGCGCACATGGTCCACATGATGGCAACACTGGCGCTGGCGCACATTCTTTCCGATTCCCTCTTTTTCGTCGTCAAGCTGTCGTGAGAAGGTACGTGTTCGCAACTTTTGCAACAAAATCTTAAAATATCTCGTCGAAAACAATCCATCACACATGCCATCGCCAATAAAACTATACCAATTCCAATAATGGCACTAATAAACCTAATATTTTCGTCTTTTTCAGTTAAAACACAGCCATGTCTGACGTTGATGTGTAAGTATTAAACATAACCCCAATCAGTGCATGTCTTTAGGCACCGCAAGTTCAAATGATGATCTTTAGGGCTCCCTCTTCTGAGATACCCAAATAAGTAGTGCTGTGAGCTACCCAATTCTGATCATGTTTTCCCAAGTTTGCGTGCAACTTTTTTGAATGTGTCCTGATTGTGCATTATTCTTTGCAGTGATGATGCTCCTGCGGTAGTCGCCCCAACGGGCGGACCCATGGATGTAAACCAAGCGTTGCAAGACGTGCTCAAGACGGCACTGATTCACGATGGTGTCATCCATGGTCTACATGCGGCAGCTAAAGCATTGGACAAAAGACAAGCTGTGCTTTGCATTTTGGCTGAAAACTGCGATGAACCCATGTACAAGAAGTTGGTCACTGCTCTGTGCTCTGAGCATGAGATTTCTCTCATCAAGGTAGACAACAACAAGAAACTGGGTGAGTGGGCTGGTCTCTGCAAGATTGACAACACTGGAAAGGCCAGGAAAGTCGTGGGATGCTCCTGTGTCGTTATCACAGTAAGTTAACATTTTATTCATTTTACTATTAGGAGTGTAAATATTTTCAATGATGACCTATGGTAGGCTCCCTCTGCTGAGGAACCCAAAAATAAACAGTGCTGATAACACTACCTTCTGAGAAAATCTTTCTTTTGGTTTCACAATGTTTCTTTTATTAGGGGTTGAGAATGTAAACTAACGCAAATATTTACAGGACTTCGGTGAGGATTCGCCCGCGTTAGACGTCCTTAAGGAGTATTTGAAGAAGTAAACAAAGGCTTTTTATGAAATAAAAAAAAACAAAAATATTTCGAATTTTAATTTTAATTAATTGAAAAGTACAACCTTGTTTGGTCATGTGTTTGGTTAATTTGGAAATCCTACATAGTACATAAAGCAAACCTACAATCCATCACCTGGGGTGCATTTGTCCTTGTGATTCTTCCAATCGGCAACCTGACATTGACGAGAACAGTAAAAATCCTTCTTGCACTTCGAGCAGCGTTGGATGGCTGGCTGGCCGCAATGGGTGCAATCACCGGCCGGTTCTGCGGCGAATTTTTCAATAACATCGGTGTTATATGCAGCTGATAACCTGGAACAAGCTATTTAGGATACTCTGAGGATAAGTATAAATCTGTCTTACTTTTGAGCGATATATTTCAATTTATCTTTATTGTTGCAAAAAATAACGTCGATCTGCGCCTTGGCAATCTTTTTCCATTGGCCCTGACCTTCCTGCAGAATATTATTCTTGACTTGTAGAATTGTTTCCAGCAGGAAGGGCTTTTTAACGCTCGTTTGCGGATTGTAAGCTGCTAAATGGCACAGGAACTGTTTCAGTTCCAAAAGTGGCGACAGTTGGTCAATGATCACAGGACTTAAAAGTGGCATAATTTTCATCAAATGCGACTTTTTCGTATCGGTGATTGGGTAATAAGTTTGGCAAGCCTTGTCAAGCAGTAGATGTCTTAACGTGAGCCAAATCTGCAAAGAACTTCATTAAAATGTAGTCGAGTTTATGTTAGTGTTGAAATTTACCTGCGCTTCGATTTTGTTCAGCGAATCGGACGTCACCGCAACCCAAGTGCCTTTGTTGTACAGCTTGCCCTTCTTGTACCACGGCTTCTCCAGAAGGAGTTGCACAAAGAGCGTTGGCACATCATACGTTTCATACATCCGCGACACCACTCCCAAACTAACTCGATCCATGTACTCCGCCAAATACCTGATGATGCTCAACGATCTGATCCCAATGGCAAAGTGAAGATCGTCCTTGTTCTTGAGAATCTCCTGACGGCCGCTCATATCCCTGACCTCGTTATCTGGACTGCAGGTAGACACCAGCAGCTGGGTGGAATTGTCGTAAACATATTCTAATAGGTCGCCGGCACTGTCGCCCAAGCGCTCGCATCCAGCGCCATAGAACATCATCAACTCCAGCAGGCTCGCCGCAATGGCCTCCTGGTACAGCACCGTGTAGGCGATGAACGTGGTCTCCGGTTTGGGCACGTACTTCAGCAGGTGCGGCAGCACCTTCTGCTTCCAGACGCTTATTAAAATCGCCTCGTGCACCAGTATGGAGCTTTTGTCCAATGTGATGAGGGTTTCCTTCACTTGTTCATCACGCATCGATGTCGCTTCAATGACAGCCTGCTGGTTGAGCTTCTGCAGGCGATCGTGCCAATCAAGCCAGCTGAACATTTTAGAGAGTTACATTCTGAATTTTGAGTAAACTATACATTTGCTCACCTGTCGTTGCCCACTTCATGAATCTTGTGTTCACGCATCGTATCGATGTAAAATTCGATTTCGGAGGGAGATAATATGCTATCCATCTTGTATACTGTTGTATGCGTTCCCGAACGATTTATCGATCAAATAATGGTAATTTAAGATGGATATTTCTATGACAACAGGACCTAAGGGATAAATAACATAAATAACAAAAAAAACTTGCCCCAGATTGCTACTAATTTTTTAAGTTGCGTATAGCGTATAGTATTTTCATCTCTGAATTTTCTCATCGCTTTTGGAATGTTTGGAATGTTATTGTTGATGAAATTGAAGCTGATTTGCACTATTATAGTCTCATTCATAAGTTTAAAATGTACGAAATATTTACGCTTTATGTCTGAAAGACAGTTTAGGTCCATGGTCCAGATTGTGTAACAAAAATTTCCAATTTTTAATACAATAATCTATTATCATCGTTTATTACTTTCAATAGAATGTTTACAATTACCAGGACTACTATCAGTGTCAATGCAAAGTGGTTGCTCATTGTTTCAATAAGCAAAGATAACAAGGAGATAAAATGTGAGTTACACCTTTTAGAGTTTAGTCAAGCAATAAACGATCACTTTGCGCGCGACTATCGCATCGTCACACTATTTTGAAGTTAATCCATCGCATATCCATCGTGCTATAGAAAGAAGCCTTGGGATAATGATAGTTTCGTAAAGTTATTTAGCCGTGGGAAGTTTATAGAAAATCTGAAAGAATGCGGAATATTTGCTTTTGCTGTCGGCGTAAAGAGGAAATCAACAATACGGATGGCGCCAGTAAGTAGACTTATTTAATGAATGATAAAAGCCATGTGAGCCACTTTCATAATTGTATCTATTCCAGATCAAGTTTCTAGCATATCGAAAAACGTCTCGGATAATAATGTTACAACCACTGCACCCAAGCGATCCGTGGAGCGCACCACCTCGGACAGTTCCTTTCGCAGTTTCAAATCAGTGTACAGCACAAGAACGATGGCATCGAACTATGACGACTTCCACAGCATAGCCAGTGGGGATTCATTTCAAAGCACTGCAAAATGAATCACACTACCGTTTAATTAAACGCGTTGTGTTGTGAATAGGATTTAAGTTTGTGTTTGGACAATGTTGGGGGACATTTATAATTTATGTACATTAAAAATAGTAGTGATGATATTTGCAAACGATTTCACTCACACTTTTGACTTTTCAAGAAGTTCTGAGAACTTTTAAAACAAAATCATGACATAAAATAAAAATACACTTTGTTGATTGCGGTTAGAACTCGGCGAAATATATACTTTGTTTTCTACATTCTACAAATAAGATATGTTTGTATAATTTGAAATTCTCAGCACTTTTGAAGTGGAAAGTTTCAATTTCTCAAGCAGTTACATATCAACTCTCAGCTATGGGTCGGGTTTATGATAAGATAAAATTGACTTTCAGTAGTACCTTCTACAGCTCCACGTTTCAATTAGTAATAGACTTGATCAGCTAGATATCACTCACATTTACATCCGATCCAAAGCATTGCAAAATGGAAGCAGCCGAGCCAAGACGAATAAATTCCAAAGAAGACGCGATTGCCATTCTCAACGATAGAATCAACCAATTCGCCGATGAGCTGTCCGACGTTACCAGCGGCTTTGGTGTAGATACCAAGGAATTACTGAAGTCTTTTAAGGAGGGCAACCTTGACCCCCAGAAACGTGACAAGCTTTTGCGCCAGTTCAAAACAATGCTGGAGAACACCTGGTGGAATAAAATATGGAACTACGGCACGTTCGTAGCGTGTATTGTTTTAATCCTTGTAGTCTTCGGTTAGTACCACTCCGCCATTTTAGAAAAACAGCGATGTCAAAATTATGTTGTTTTACAGTGTTTGTTGGGTATTACAAGTTGTACAAACCGCTGGCCGAGAAGCAACGCAAACAAACCGAAAAGAAGGACAAGAAGCAAAAGAAGGAGCAGAAGAAACGACATGCAAAACAACACTAAAACTTTTGGAAAATTGCCCTGTATAGCCAAACGCAAGGTATACTTACCGATCACAATCCTATGTAGGGTTGCCTAGCACCATCTCTTTATACTTGTTGCTTTATTGCACAAATGTTGTGCCAAAATAACTGAATTACATACATATTACATAAAAATGTAATAAACTTGAGAGAAGTACAGTTTAATTCTGTTCAGACATTATTTGTGCAGTGCATAGTGTATTTTAAGACGATGATCTTGGTTTTAACTCATCGAAACACGGGCGTAGGAAAATGTAGTTCTTTTTGAGCGGATTGTAGAAGTCATGCCCCTTGCTCCAATCGTAACTGACGGCGTATGCGAAAATCTGCCCGTTGTGATTGAACGCACAGCGCGAGATCGGTTGCTCCATTGCTTCCGATGGCTTCAACTTAGTGCGAGCATCTTTATCCCAAAAGCTGAATGTGCCATCAGATCCCACAGTTGCCAAAGTGCCGTGGACTGGGTGGAATGCAATGTCGTTCACAGCGTAGATATCCTGGTAACCATTCGGCGCTCCGTTCGATCGATGGCATTTAAATGTGAAGTTATCTTTTGGATTCGGCGGGTTTACATACTGAATCGCCACGCGGCCCTCCACCGAGCCAAGTGCATATCCAGTTGGTGCTTTCTTCTTGTCTCTGTGAAATTATGAAATTATTAAACATCAAATATGAAAACAAAAGCCAGTGCTGTATATTTGGTTGCCTATGTGCGCCATGTTGAAACAACTGAGAAATACACACCTGAAGATAGCCACACATCTATGCTGATATTTCAAAGGACTTTCAGTTTTCTTAAACTCCTTGGGTTGCCCCTCCAACTGATAGATGATAATGTGCCTCCCAGCAGTGCTCACCACCGCCATGGGATAATCCACATCAGCACAATACACGCGTTCCGGTAGATTAATGGTCAGTATTGGATTGGGTGATCGAGTGTCCCAAAACTTGAGTGTTTTGTCCCATGAGCCAGTCATGAGGCATGAGTAGTTGGGCGCTTTGATCCAGTGGCATGTTTTGATCGGCGCGTCGTGTTGAGCAACCTGCATCACCTGATTGCTCCCCAAATCCCATGCTTTGGCTTGCTTATCACAACCAGCCATGAATACCTTTGAGCCATCATCACTCCAGCATACATCGAGCACCGGCCCGCCGCAGGTTTGCATCGACTTCGGCACGGTTTTGCCGGTTTGTTCCACTTCCCAGCAGCGGACGTTGTTGTCCCAACTGCCGGCGATGAGGAAGTTTTGCGGCAGTGTGCCGGGTGAGAAAGCTAAGCAACTGACCGAATCGTCGGGTGGTGATGTTACCTCGAAATCCTTCATCGGGTTGGAGTTTGTGGTTGCTGTGGGAGCACCGAAGGTGCTCAACGTTGTCGATTTGAACATTTCGGTATTTTTGTAGTTTATTACTTTAGCAGCGAGGGATTAAACCATGAATTAATCGAAGATTTGATTTTAAACACGAGTAAACACTGATTTAACAGACACAAGACAAGATTAGCGCGCTGCGCGCGAGAATCGAGAACGAGAATGACAGTTTCCCCTCCACTTTATTTTACTTACATACCAGTCGTTCAGTGGAGTACAGCCAATCGTCGCCATGTTTGGACTTTGAGTTGGGTTGCTTAGGTTGCTCGGGGGCGCCAATTTCTGAAAACACGCGTTGAAAATTGTTTATATTTCCTAAACGCGTGCTTAAATTTTAAGTTTATCTAGCTGTGTGCATTGCCAAAGAGTTGCTCTTTAATTTGCATTCCATTTAGGGGGCGGCAAGAGCCCAAACATAATTTAAAAAAAAATTGAAAACACGCGTTGGAAAATTGTCCATATTTCCTAAACGCGAGCTTCAATTTTAAGTTTCTTTAGGTGTTTGCATAGCCAAAGATACGACTTTTAATTTGCACTCCATTACCACCACTTTAGGGAGCGGCAGGTGCCCCAAACATGCTTTCAAAGATATGCAATTTTTCAAAATTTCTGAATACACGCGTTGGAAAATCGTTCATATTTTATAAACGCGTGCTTCAATTTTAAGTTTCTTTAGCTGTTTGCATAGCCAAAGAGGCGCTGCGCTCTTTAATATGCACTCAAATGCCACCCCCGCAGGGGACGGAAAGTGCCCCAAATATTCTTTCAAAATTAAGCAATTTTTCTGAATTTCTGAAAACACGCGTAGGAAAATCGTTCATATTTCTTATGCGCATGCTTCAATTTTAGGTTTCTTTAGCTGTGTGAGTGGCTAAAGAGACGCTCTTTATTTTGTAATCCATTGCCACGCCTTCAGGGGGAGGGAAGTGCCGTTAAAATGCCCTTAAAATTAGTAAATTTTTCGCAAAACACGCATCTGAAAATACATGTATATATTGTGTTTACGAAAATTGACTAACTCTGAGGGAGCTTTAAAGGCATTTCCCACCCCCTGAGGGGATGGCAATGGATTGCAAATTATAGAGCGCTTCTTTGGCTATGCACACAGCTAAAGAAACTTGCAAAATTTGAACACCTCTACAAAGTAGAACACAAAAACTTTGAACATTTTTTTTTATTAAGATTTTCTTCTTAGAATTTATCAAAGAATCGCGCCACGTGCAGATTATCCGCCAATTCGTTTACACCCTGTATATACTATACGCAAGCGCACAGGGGGTAAACTGATCAATCGCAGCTAGGGTGCAAGCGGTGCTTGCAGGCGGCACATCGTTTTGCCCCTTCACAATCCTGCCAGCGCTGCGACCTTTCAAGTCCTCCAAAATAAACCATCATCGCTTACAACCATGGTAGATTTGAGCAGCCAGACGCAGGAGGGCCCCATCGAGCACGGCTTTTCCAACAGCGTATTCTACCTCCCCGCACTAATCATCATCACGCTCTCTGGTACATTTTATCCTGATTTTCTTTTCGATGTTGTGTTGTGATCGTCGCGTGAATGACCTGTGACATACATATACAACCCACCCACATACTCGACATGCAAGTGCAAAACTGTATCCGCAAGGATAATTGTGCCATATGTTTGTATTATTGCATTATTATTGTTATGCAATGGGAAAAAAATGCGGCGCAAGATGCAATTACCGCACGATAGCATAAATCGACGCACGACGCAATCATGTGTATGCCCGCTCCCCGCTTGAATTTTTAGTTGATAAGCGATTACAAGTGTTTATCGGAGTAACGTTATACACGCTAAACGCATACAAGTTTCTAAAAACCCGTCCAATTCGACAATTCGACTCAACTCTATCGCTGCACGCCGGCTAATCGCTCAGTCAGTTAACGGTGGGCATTGTCGAACCATCGAAGCATGGACGGCATGGATTTACTGCAGGGCGTGCAGGACGCTGACGCCGAGGGCGGCATGCCCGGTTTACCACCGGACATGGGCGACTTCAAAATGCCCAGCCTGGAGCAGATGATGGACCTGCTCGGCAAGATGGACATTCCCGACGAGGAGAAGGCCAAGATCATGGAGGGCTTTACCAACAAGGCGGACGTGCTCGCCAAGCTGGCGGGGCAGGGAGCCGGGCGCATTAGCGAAGCGATGGGCAGCAATCGCGGCATTTTCGACCCCTACGCTGGTGGCTCACTTTACGTGCTATTGGGGGCGCTTTCTGTTATTGTATCGGTTTTCGGTGAGTTTTCATTTGGTCCACGTCTCCACGAATCATTTGCATTTTGCTATATTTGATCGGCTTGTGTGTACAACGTGTTGTGTTATCACATCATAACACGTTGCGGCCAACGTGTACGCTGCAACGCCAACGCGCAACCAGTGGCAGTGTGCTCCACACTCGTCGTGAGGTGATAAGCACAAATAATCTCACAACCAAGAGAAGGCAATCAATCGATTTGTTGTGAGAGCCCTATAATTAGAAATATGGACGTGAATATCGGCAGATCAGATTCAAGCACAATCAATAATTTTACTTTTCTAACCGCGATTGCACTTATTGGCTGTGTCTTCGGTAAATACTTATTACTCAGCACTACTCACTAAAGAAGTTTTGTATCTTGGCTTAATTGTTAAATAATACAGTGTGTTATTTTTAGCGTTCTTCGGTTACAAGCTGTACAAATCCCTGAAGGACAAGGAGCGCAGGCGGGAGGAGCAACAGATGCGTAAGCAGAGGAAGAAGAAGAAATAAGCTGTGTACACGATACTCAATTCAGCCGTCTCTTCCAAACTCCTCATACGTCATTGAACCACATATGCGCAGCTAAACGAGATGAATATTGCGTTGTATCACATACGTATGCAATGAGTGTTTAATTTAAGAAAAAGATCTATCTTTGTTTCCTATGTTATCATAAAATTCAAATAATTTAAAATGCACTGCTCTGCCTAATCAATTTCATACTACCCACCATTGACTAGATACTAGATAAAATCGACTTTTAATAATTGATAAGTCGTCAAAGTCCTAGGCATTCTAGTGAGTCCGTAAACCAAATTCAGTTGCACACCGTTGTTGCACCTGAAACATTACATTGCAATTTACAAAATGGCGATTCGCATTATAAATTTTATAATAGACAACTCC
>JARJDQ010024752.1:0-25671 GCA_030264215.1 Geostiba sp. GC000077
TGTTTTAGACAATTTGAAAAATTGCCCCACTTTATGCACTTAATGCACTTAATGCATATACACTTAATGTATATACAAAATGTTAACAAATTCATTACGTAATCAACAAATGTATCACCAAAAACACGTTGGTGGAGGAGCCGGGAGACTGAGGTATTTTTCAATTTGAAACTTTGTGCAAGAATAAAACGCATTTTTCATGCTCAGATTTTTCTAGACGTTTAGTATGTCTAAAAGATACCATCAACGAACTAAATAATTGAAACCCCGTCTGTGACTACTTATATTCGACTTTATAGTGGTGCCTTCGTTCTGTTTTTAAGTTAGGTTAAGATAATTCTGATTATATGTTTTGCATTTAAACAAACAAAAGAGCTTTTTACCAAAACACTATAACGTCATGAAGATTAAAATAAACACCGAATACAAAACATAGCAATTGATAATTTGAAGTGAATAATGCGAATATGAATGTGAATATTACCAAATTCTCCTGCTGCTACGATAAATTCAATTAAATTATTTATTTCTCATTGTATATTCATTAATTTTAATAATTTAATTATTTTATTAGCAAGCAGTGCAGCGCGAAGAATAAAATCACGAATGAATGGAATCAATTGAATCAATAGAAAGTTTTCATTAATTAAATAGAATCGCATAATTCGTAACGCATCACTAGACCGCACCCGAGCCGTTACGTTCATAATTTAAATATAAATATTTTTCCTGTGTAATTGCAACGTTCAGCCACAATCCGCCTCACAACTCGACACACAGCCATTATACAGTGCGGCGCTATCATTCCAAGCATTTGCGAATTTAATTGATAATTAATATTCCTGCCGCATCCTACCTGCGTTAATTAATACGTTGTGTTTTATTAATTGACTTTCAGGCAGGTCAGACAAGCCAGCCCAGCCGAGAAATTATTTTCCCAGGCCTTTACATCGATTTGCTTCCTCGAATAGTTCTTTTTGTGATGCTTTTTTTCAATGGTTAACAATTTAACAACTTAGAGTTTTAAAGATTTACGCGCCGAGTTTATTTGAGTTGGGAGTTTTCATGACTGTTAAAAATGCAGATGTCTCGTGTGCATTATCGCAATTTAGGAGTTTCTCCCCGCCGAGCTTTTATTTTCCCATTTTGCTCCGCGACGATTTCGACTGCTTGCCTGCTGGGAGAGCGTTCGGCATCGAATCGTGCCAAGCACTTTGAAGACCCCCCTCGCATACACGTGCACGCCCACACGGCGCGAAAAAAGAGAGAAACAAGCCGGTCCTATTGCCGCTCCCTTTAAGGTAATGATGTTGCGATCGTGCGCCGCATTCGGATTATAATAATGCGAGCGCTTCGATAATGGTGAGCTCTCTACGACGTCTCCGGGCAAAAAGTGTGCAAATCTCAAAATATCAGCATTTTACAAACAACTTAAAAGCGGCGACTTCAAGTTTAATAACTGAGCGATAAAAAGACTCTGGGTTGTTGGGAAGTTGATATAAAAGTGCAGTTTTTAAGATTTTTGCAAAAAAGTTTCGAGTGGTGATCTTAACTGTATAAAAGCGGTCTTAGTGACGCACCCCGCAAGTGTTCTTGTTAAAAGTGTAATAATGCCTCCTCATATTGATTCCATTTATATGTAAATTCTTTTTTCTTGTCGGCGCGTTCCGCCCGGCTGCGTGGAGAGGAGTTTATACGTTGATTTCATTCGCCTGCGTTAAGTTCCCAGCCAGCAGCAAAACCCTCCACAGCGTTGCATAAAGAGTTCGCCGCAAAACGCAGATTGCGTCCTCTTTTGCAACTTAATCAACGTCTTTTTTACGCGTGCAGTTCTCTCTGCTTTCGGCCGCCAGATTGTCGCTTGTTTTGCTTTTCGGCTGCGTGCTTTTTCATCCCCGGGAAAAAATCGTTTTATTCAAAGCAGACGCCAAGCGTCCCGGATCTCACGATGAGCTGGAGCTTACTGATGTGGAAAATAACAGGTGCTAATATATTTGCAAATTAAGCCACACAAGGACCCAACATCAAGAAGAACTTTTCCCCGTTGGCAAACTTCTCAGTGAGAATTTTATTGATGTTTGAGGCGAACGTAAATTATCGAAGTTGGATGGCTCCTGTCTGGTGTCCTGGTGTCTTCCTGCGTCTGGTTATCATAGATTTCGTGCGACTTGTAACTCTTGCGCGCGTCGCACAGGGCGAGCGAAATTTCGGAAGGCGTTCGCCGAACAGCAATAATTCTGCGCAGCTGACACGAAGGTGGCGGTGGCCATAAATTAAATACAAGCAGCGGCGCCGCGACGCGGAACGGGCTCGTGTTTGCCCGGCGCCTCCACGCAGCGTGTCGTGCCACGTGCGAGGACGCCGAGACACCCCTAAATCTACATCTACACTTCACATATTGCGCCTTGATGACTTACAGCGGCCATAAATATCAACGTCCGAAAACCGGTCTACAGGACCACTATAATTTTAAATGATTGCAATCTCTCACAAATACCATATCATTTGTAAGAAAAGTATCATTTAGTGATTTCTTTTAGGGTTGGCGAAGAGTGTAACTAAGAGTAATGACACTGAATAAGTTTTCACTTAGCATAGATGCGTATCGTCCTGCAAGCCTGCGAAACACACAACTTGAGCAATTAGAAGAATTGCCCGGTGAGTCACGATGGCTGGCGGCCAGGTGGTGGGCGTAATGAAAATCATTTTTCTTCCTTTTTCCTTTCCCTTTCCATGGCGAGAGTCGCAGTGTATTTTTCATGTTTTATGTTGATTCTAATAAATGGCGGCAACACTTTGATCGTCATAAATCTTAATGAGCGAGTTTTCAACTCGTAATTAATCACTGATGCCAAAATCACTTCATTTTTGCATCAGCAAAATCCGCAAAAATATCTGCAGCTAGTTCTTGGAATTCAATCAAGAGGATTTGCAACATGATATGCAACTGCTCATAATTCCATCAGCAGAGTGAATTTCGTTGTCCTACGTCCTTCCTCGGCGGGTGGCAAGGGAGGCAAGGGAGGCAAGGGCGGCAGTTGGCGGGTGTCGTAGAACATTGAGGTTTATGACGCCCGTCGACGGCAATGTCTTGCGACACTCGTCCTCGTGCGCTCGCTGGCTGCTGGCGGAGGCGCCTGGCGCGGCGGGTCGAAGTGGCAATGTCTCATTGTTCTCCGCGCACACCCCCATATTAAAGCCATTAGTCTTTGTGTTATGAGTCTTAGTTGCATCTCATTTGTCACAAATAGTGTTAGCGTTTAATGCACGCCAGGAGCGCCTAGACCAAGACTTATAGTTCATTTTCGCATGCATGCGAGGACGTGTTATTACATTCTAGGGGGGTATAATACGAACATACCACAGGCCCGCATCAACATGCATTACACCTAAATCCACAGACACTTAAAACTTACTAAACCAGGGTTAAAGTTAAAAATATGAAAATTTCGTCTCTCAGTATAATTTCTACTTGTAGCGATAATTCTTACTAGATCCGATTCTGTTAACTATTATATTCCCTTCACATTGCCCAATTCACTGTCTGTTCTAAACCCAGGTTGGTTTTATAAAAATTTTGTGTTTTTACCAATTTCTTGTGCTTAATGCACAAAAGTGAAATACGATAATTTTTCTTACATTTGTTGAATGTTCTTCGTTCTTAGCTATATTTTCGGTCAGATTTTCTTCACTTTTCTGAAAGGGGTGGTGGATAACACCTCTTCTCGTTTCCACACTGGCACGATTTAAATGCACATTATGCGCACATGCTATTGCGAGCGTTGTTCTCGTTGTAAGTTCTCTCGCATGGGCCACGACATTAAAGTTCGCGTTGTTTGCTCGCCGCCTCCCACCTACCGCTTCGGGAGGCGCGCAAAGTGCATATTCATTTATGTGCGAGCGGATGCAATTTGCCGCTCGGGGTCTCGGCACCACAGCGTAATTTACAATTTTCTTCGAGGCCCACAAACCCAGACACAATCTTTCGTTAATCGATAGGCCACCAAATATACACTAATACAGGGTGTTTTCATCCTGGAGTAGTATACATTAAAAATAAATCGTTAGCCCAAATATCATCGTACTAAAAGTACTTTTTTTTGTAAATTCTGAAAAATTAAGAAAATGACACGAACATACACTTATACAGGGTGTTTTCGCCCTGGAGTAGTATACATTAAAAAAAAAGTCGTTAACCCAAAGAAAATCTTAGTAAGAGCACTTTTTTTTGGCTTGATAATAATTTTTTTTTGTAAATTCTGAAAAATTAAGAAAATGACATGAATATACACTTATAGAGGGTGTTTTCGCCTTGGAGCAGTATACATTAAAAGAAGTCGTTAACCCAAAAAAAATCGTAATAAGAGCACTTTTTTTTGGCTTGATAATATTTTTTTTTGTAAATTCTGAATAATTAAGAAAATGACACGAATATACACTTATACAGGGTGTTTTTGCCCTGGAGTAGTATGCATTAAAAAAAAAGGTCGTTAGCCCAAATATCATCGAAGTAAAAGTACTTTTTTTTAGTAAATTCTGAAAAATTAAGAAAATGAGACGAGTTTTAAAGTTTACCTTCTTTTGAGGTGTACTATCATCCCCTAGAAGGAAGTACCCTAAATCGTAAATTATTTTTGACTTTTACAAAGTTGATTTTTGGGTAGCACTAAAACTAACAGCAGGTAAACTGTTTGAAAAAGAAACCCAACAACAATTGTCTGTTTGTAACATTGTTAGCAGTGTATGAAATAAGATGCTGGATGAGTGAATGGCAGGATCCTGCTTCCTGGCTCCTGGATCTATCCATCAATTTAGCAAGGCATCCAACCAACCGTCGCGTTTGGTCCGTATATTAATCACGCTGAAATATGGCTTTGCGGATAAAAGTGGCGGTTCCTCGGCGTCGTTTTGCGTTCCGGCGTCTTTTTGCCAGCCGCGTTGCGGGCTTTATTTTAGTCTTGGCGGCGGCGTGCGGGAGGAATAGAGACGTGCGCCCCCTCGCCGCCGCCACCGCCGCACCGTGGCGAAATGTGACGAGGTGCCACATGGACGAACACGACTTTGACGCGCGCCGCCAGTAATCATGCACCGGGGAGTATAAGTTATAAAAAATGCAAAGTACCACCGCCACCGCCCCCCCATCACAACACCCTCAGGCATCCCGGCGCCAGGTATAAAGTTACTTTTAATGGAAACCTACGCTCGTGACGCCGAAATAATACAAAAGTCACAATTTCATTCTTCGCTCTTCACAAGTGGTACTTCAAAGGACTTAGAAATGTGAATTATTTTTCGGCGATTCCTCGACTAAAAGCATGCGTTTTGATGTTTAGACGTTTATGTTTGTGCGTTTGTCGATTATGATGATGTGCGTGTACGCGAAGGACCTTTTAATGCACTTGCCTGCGCAATGGGGGCAGATGAATCGCATAATGATTGCTAGTTAAACGAGGCAGAAACGTGCGCTGTCGCCGATGGGGACGCGTTTTTTTTTCCTCCACCACTCTTTATCGGTATCTTTATTACGTTTTCATGAAGTATAAGCACGCTGATGTATTCAGTTATTCCAATTCCTTTCGCATATGCGTTCGCGTTCCTGTGCGCGCGATTCCTTTGAAGCAGCGCGCCGCGCGAATCGATATATTTTTATTGCGTTTGCCTCGTGCATCCCGCCGCCGTTTACTCCACCGCCCGTGCGACGTGTATAAATAAATATTTTTTTCGGGCCGAGGTGCGGAGGTGCCGAGGTGTTGGGGTGTTATTGGGCGCGCTTAACGCTGTTTGCACACGTCCGCCCGACGACATAATAGTCGCACGTCGACGCCGAGGAGGGAGAAAAAAAACATACCGTCGCGAATGGCATCCGGTGCGCGCGAAAGTTATGATTCGACGACAGCGACGAGCTTCAGCTTTTTTTCGTTGCGTATACACTTCGCATCGGGAGCAAACTCGCAGGAGGAAAGCTCAGACAACACCAGCAAGCATGCGAAAGTACTAGCATTGAGCACTGGGCATTATTATTGCCTAGTCGAATAAGAAAACATCCCTCGGCTCATTTTCATCATGGTGGCTTTAGTTGGAGAGTGCCGAAGAGGAGAAGAGGTGGATCAGCTGGAAGTTTTCAACACTCCAGGTGACAATGGCGCCTCCACCAAAAATACTCAGTCCGTCATATTTCATCAAAACTTTCTTTTGCTGCGCGAGTGCATTCGCATTTCATCACTGCGAAAGGGGAAATTTGCTAATGCCTTTAAGGGTGAACTTTTAAATTGCGATCACAAATCAGAAAATAAGTTTTTATCACACAAATAATTATAATATTCGGAGTTAAGAAATTTAGCAATTTCTTCAAGTGCATGTATTCAATTGAATCAAATTATAGAGTTGTTAAACAGTTAGGCGGCAGGGCGCTTGTTAAAATGTGATTTGAGAGGGGAACAAATCAAAATGGAAAGTGTTTTGAAGTGTATCGCGTATTGCATTGGGTCGCAACTTGCGTCTCGTCGTTTATTTGATTTGCGTGTCGCATATTTTCAACGTGTTTTTACATAATTGAAGTAATCATGTGCTCCAGGCCCGCCTAATAGGATTGTGTTTCCGCTTTTGCTTTTCATTTCCGGCATTTCTTACATTCTTACGCTTACAATACAATATTTTACAATTCGAGCACGCACACACATTGCATAAGAATGCGCAACTATAGGCAACCAATAATGCATCGACAATGCATCGCATTTAAAAGGTCAGCTTTATATGTTAAATAAATCTTAAATGTACGTATGTTGATTAAATTGATTAAGTTATGATTATGAGTATAAATTATTAATTAATAACAAAGTTTGATGAATGTAGTTTAATGCCGATGCTGGACTTGCAATTTTTATTTCAGTGTATGCTTGGTGGCCTACAATAATATTTTTACATCTGTTTATACATCCGTTGAAAGCGTTGGGCTTGTCTGCAATCATTTTCTGTTGATTTTGAGTTTTGATCGATTTGCGCAATGTGTCTGTAACCAAGCTTGTGATGATGTGGTGGTGTGATTTGTGCTGTTTTGTGGTGTATCGGCAAATAATGAAACAAATCGCCGATGCGTTCCGGGAGCGTTTTGTAGCCGTTGATTACGGAACGCACTGGGGGGAAATGTGCGCCGAGGCCGCCGACAATATTCGCAAAATGAATGGCGAATAGCGGTTTAAGTTTGATTTGGTCAATGCGCAATCAAGCGCCGCGCGCGGCTATAAAAACGCAAATTGCGCCACGCGCACCACCACCACCACGTCAGCCGCCGCCGCGCGCCGCCGTCGCAATTTATAAAACTCGCCCCGAACCGTTATCGCCGCCGCGGCGCGCCGTATCTGCAGACGCATTTATTTTCCCTCGTTCGCCGCTTGATCGAAGTCTCCGATAAGGGCCATTTAGCCATTGAGCCTTGCTATTTTTCAGCTTCAAAATGCACAATAACAAAAACAACAGCCAAACAAAATCAACCAACAAAAAGCAATGGTATTTCCCGGTGGCCCAAATGGCACGTGCCTTTTTCTATTTTAGAAAGTCCGTTGATGCAGTTTTTGTCAGGATGCGCTGTGAAGAAAATGGAAATACTTTGCGAGATAGCATTTTGTGTTATTGCCAAGCGTGGACAATGTCCAAGTTCCTCCCCCCAAGCCGAAAATGGACGGAACACAATCGCGAACATTCGCAGACGTTCGCAAAGTTCTAATCTTGAATAAGATGCTGACGCGACAGATCAAAACAATCCTGGCGGACGCACATTTCCACTCAGTGCCCATTCCCTTCGCCATCAAGTTGCTTCGCACTCCCTAGATTCGGGACCAACAAGATGTTATTCCCAAAGGTGTAAAGTTACCGAAACTTCGCCACTCGCACTATCTCTAATATTATTATCATCATTATGCTCAATGATGACTAAAAACAGCGCAAATGGTCAAAGAGCCAACATTTACAACCTCATAATTTCCAAATGACTATCCGACTCGAACTATTAACATAAAAATCCGATCATGTTTTCGATGGCAATTAGCACAAAAGAAGATTTATGATCATTATTTATGATTGTGTTGCGGTGCATGGGAGCTTGGGAGCTTTTTCATTTTCATCCGCGTTCACATTGATCGGATGCTGTTCGATTTTACTCGACGGACAATTTGTGATGTTTTTACAACTACGTTGTGTGCAGTGTGCGTAATGCATGTTGGGAGATATTGTTTGCTGTGTCACTTATGTTTTCCTGCATGGTGTGCGTTACTGCGTATCGCTGCGCAGGACAAGTCACCAAACACTCCAAAATATTACCACGCATGATTGACAGGCAAATGAAAAACGAAAATCAAAATCCTAATGAATTACCTGCTGTGCCTCGCAACGTCGCAACGAGACAAGGCAAACATGTTATTAAGGATATTGAATGTGAAACAAATAAATTGCACTTTGTAATATGCAATCTAATTGTTTATTGTTAGTCGTAAATCGGATGATTTAGGAAACACTTATTCCGGTTGGCTGAATCTTTGATACGGTCGTGAAGTTAATTAAAGTCAATCACGTAAATATATTTTCCGATTGCGTTCAATTTTAGGAGAAATTGAAAGAGGATTTTTTTGGTGTAACTAGTAATACTTTTGAATATTTCATTTTTGATTAAACAGGAAATTAAGAATGCCAACGCGATATTTAATAATATATTTTGCGTTGGCGTGACGTGGCGTGCCACTGTGGCAAAATATCGTTTAATTTCCACGTTTTATAATCTGAAACTCATCGATTCGCAGGGCAACCAACGTTTGAGCAAACACGCCGGCAATAAAAACACGCTGCACGTAAAACGGTTGTAATGATTAATGCACCAGAGTGTTTTACATATTTATCATAATTACATATCCATCATGTGCGATGACACGGTGTCGTTCATTCATTATTTTTCTGCTTTTGTTCGTTTGTTCGAAATCGAAACATATTTACCTTTTAGACGGTATAATGCAAGCATAGGCAACTCAATATACATGCCAGAGACTTAAGTTATAGCCATCGTGGTGAATGTGCTGCATTCATGCGGATTTGAAGTGCTATTCAATTAGCATAGATTTGTCTCGTCGTTTGCTGCATTTGTTGCTGCAGTCGACTGTGAAATGTTCGATTGCAGATCGTATTGATAGTCGTTCGACGCGCGAGGCCACGTGAAGTGGTAAATCATCCAATCGAGCGCACAAACAAACAAGACGCGAAATATCGAAACTTTTACGACGGCTTCCTACCAGCTTCCTTCGGGCCGCGCACTATGCAATAAATTCATCATTAAATTAATTTTACGAGTGACAGTAATAATCGGCCACAGGCCGAATGCGTTTTGACAACAATATAGTTATCGTTCTGTGCATTTAAATGCATCAGAACGAAACATTATAGTACTGGAAAAGTAGGACTTAAGTTGGAACTATTAGTTCCCATAAAGACGGGGATTGAATAGTAATAGTTTAGTTCGGTAATGGTATGTTTTTGACATAATAAAAGTTTATAGAAAAATCTGAGCATGCAAAATAGGTTTTTTCTTGCGCAAAGTTCCAAATTGAGAAATACATTTACTCCTGGCGCCTCCACCAACATTTTTATTTTACGGACGTGTTTTTGGAGATATATTTGTTGATTACGAAATGTATTTGTTAACATTTTGTACATGCAATAGCATCGCTGGAAAGGGCATGAAATTTTCCAACTAACCACGATGAAAATTTCTTTCCGAATTTTGTAAATTTATGAGTTATTGCTAATTGAAAAATGGCAATATATCAATGAAATATATCAATTTATAGGAAATTTCAAGCTCTTCCTTATGATACTAATTTGATAATTGTGGTTGGTCTCATTTTTGAGTAAAAAAATAGAACATTCCAAGCCTATAATAAATCAAACGCATTGGAAATTATGAATGTCAGAATTATTTCCGAGACAATGTAGAATTTAATCAGGCGTGAAAATTGAATTAGATTTAGGTGTAGGGGGTGAGCGCTGGCTGAGGAGCAAATACCATCTGAAAGAAGCGTCGGCGCTGTGATTAAAAGATATTTTATATTTTAAAGCAGCGCTCTGTTCTTACATCGGCGTGCCGTTAATTAAATTCTCCGGGGCGCACACCCCTTTTCCGGACGGGCGCTTCCTTCCCATACATCCGCTGCTCTATTCACCTTTTGCCCATCCGCCAACCCCAATGCCAAATTTAGCTAGGCGCGGCGCAGCGCGTGAATGTATGCTCGGGGAGGCATTAGCGGAATATTAGAAGAAACGCACGAATGATAAAACCCTCCCTCATCTTGATTTATAATTTTAATATAAGCGCGAGGTAGACATGCCGGCAGGAAGACATCGACATTGACGTCTATTTGCCGGAAGGCTCAGCAAAGCGGCGCTGTTTAGTAGACTGTAAAGCGTTAAAAATGTATCCTAGTCATGTGCCAGTTTACAAGCGTTGACGCCGGGCGCCTCCACCAACACCGCTTCGTAATGAAGTGAAATTATTTTAATGAAATTCCTCTCGCCAGGAGGGAGCAAAAAATCCACGACGCGATACACTCGCTTCGCCTCGCTTTTGAACGACGTTTGCAACAGTGCTTTTGAAACAATTAACGCGGCGAAGAAGATGGGAGAATGCAATGGATATTAAAAGGAAATTTAATTCAATCTAATAAAAGTTCGTGCACAACATGGCACATCAAAAAGTTGTGCAAAGGACGTAGAAAAATCAACTGCGCATGCAGAAGACGCGGAGAAACATTAAAGGTTGCAAAAAGTCGCAAACAGGCATAAAAACTTTTTTACATGTTTATGGAACAATGTAATGGAAATGTGGCAATAAAAGCCCGTGGATATTTTCTTGTTTTTATAAAACACAAACATGTAGCAAATTGCTTTATTGAGTAAACAACTTTTCTTTAAATATTATTTACTAATGTTTATTTTTGTTAATTTGCAGTAAAGGATGGTTGGTCATCTGCTGGTCCAGTTTTCATCAACCCTGAATCCCAGGTGGTAGCAACGCCACTGGCAGCCGCCGCGCCCGGCTCTCTCGTTACTCAAACCGTTTATGGTTTCCTGGATTTTACAACGACCATTGGCAACACGGTTATGGTCTTCTCACCGCAGAGCGCTGCGCCGCCCGTCGATGCAACGCCACCGGCCGCTCAAAGTAATTTCAGTTCAGATGCAATTGCAATGGAAATTTCGAAATCCATTTCAGTGCCGAATTTACCTAGCCCCTATCCCGAAGAGCTTTCCAATCAACCATGCCGCTTTACGGCATTATGTTTATTATGCTTATGCTGTCTACTCTATCAAGTGGGTTATGACATCATAAATTATGATTTCTTGCAGACGCCCAGCCGGAACAAGCTCCCAGCGTCATCGAGACTAAACCTGCGGTAAGTGTCGTGACACAAGTGGCTGAAGCACCGGTAGTCATAAAACCCAGCAAGACCGAAAAAAAGTCAACTGTTACCAGCAAGAAATTGTCATCGGTTGTTCACGTAGTGGAGTCTAGAGCACCGGTTTCTTCGTTTGTTAACGTGATTGAAGCTGTGGCGAGCGCTGTGAGTGTTCAGGAGGAACCGAGGGCTGAGGTTGTCTTTGCACCGGCTTACGTCCCAGCTGAAGAACCTGGTTTTGTGTCATCAAAAGTTGAGGTTGTAGAGGAGCCTCAGCCACCTAAGCAGAATATCGTTACTAAGGTCGAAGTGGTTACTGAGGATGCAGCACCTCCAACGGAGGTTCCAATAATTTCCAGTCATGTTGAGATTCAAGAAGCTTCCACTGAAGTTCCCTCAGTACCAATTTTCTCCAGCGTTGTAGAAATCCATCAGGAAGAAGAAGAACCAGCAGTTATTCTTGGTAACAATATCGGAGAACCTGAATATGATTTTCTTTCGAGACAACCCTCCGAAGTTGTGGAAGAAACTTACAAAGTTATTAACTTGAAGCCCAGCGCCAAGGCAGGCAAACTCCGGCCATCTACTCTGAAGAACAAAGGACATGGTGGAGCAACTAAAAGAGCCGATTCTCAACATCCCACAGGGTTAGTGACCAAGTTGGGTGGAACCGTAGTGAAGGATGGCGTCACCACTGTTCATGAGACAAGTGTAATTGGAACCTATATTTCTGGAAAGTATGCTCAGGTACTCCAAAGTACCTCCCACATCTACAACGCCAAGCAGAAGATTAATCCATCTCCAACTTTGAGAATCCTGAAGACGGCCGCACCAGCCCTGGGTAAGAAGCACAGACACCTCGAACCAACCCCAGCTGCTTCCATTAATGAGGAGACTTTATTGGTTGCTGAGGTTACTCAAAATGCGATCAAACCCACGAGAAAACCTACTGGTGCAGGTGGTTTTAAGCGTTTTAAGAATAGGTCTCAAGAGTATGAGGAGTACGAGAACGAGAGCAGCTCCCAAGAGAAGAAAACCCTGAGGAATCGCCAGCAGAGTGGAGTACAAGCCCAGTCCAGGAGCTTCAAGTAGGTTTTGCTTTCTTTTTAACTATTCTTATGGAGTATACAGTTTTCTTCTATTTTGGTTTGAAATTGGGATTTCTGTCTTTTGGCTCCTTTGGCTTCTGTCTCAAACTGTATACTTTCTTTCTTCTGGTTCTGAGTAGCACTAACCTCTGTAAATATAATACCAGACAGCACAACACTCCACAACACCACCACAACAACAACTCTTCTTCCAACAAGAAATACGGTCGGCACAAGGCTCAAATATCCACTGTGTCTGTATCTAGCGAGCAACCAGCTGTAACTGCCAGTAAGCGGTACAACTCTCGCCGGAACAAGCAGCAACACCGCGCCACCAGCACCGCGGTACCGGACAACGGGGGCGGCTTCACGCGCCGTGGCTACAAGCCAAAGGTTCAAGCCTCCACTGTGGACAGCAGCTCTTCTTCCTCCAGTCTGTATAAATTCAAGCTGAATCGCTCACCGGGCCGCTGGCAGTATAAGACTACTCCCAAGCCACGTGTGACCATCCGGAAGGTCAACGACGATGACGCCAACGATGCAGCGACGCCACCGCCACTGCAGGAAGTCTCTCCGTCGCTGAACGATCTCGTCACCTCGCAGGCGAGGTCCGATGATAGTGTAGACAGTCTCGTCGGTTCCGAGTCAGTTGCGACCATCGTGGATGACGAGAGCTCCACCGAAAACAAACTGGATACACCCTTCCCGCTGGAGACCATTAAAGTGGAAATTTCCACGCCACCGGATTTCAAGGATATTTACTACGAGATTGCGACTATCAAGTCACCGTACACTTTCCAGGTAAATACTAAATACGTTGGGTTTGGTTCGTTTGCGAATGATTCTGTGTCTGGTGTCAGGTCGGAAGTGTTAAGAACACACGTTACATCACGGTGACCTCCACCTTTGAGAAGAGTTTGGAAGCCAGCAGCGAGGCGACCATCGGCGCGACTGCCACGGAACCCCTTACAGAGAACATCTTAGCCACGGCGAGCAACTACGACAAGGATAACAACTTCCTCGACTCGAGCATCGCGACCCTCCCGCCCATCTACTTAGCTGCGGACATGGAGACTCCTCCCTTGGAAACCCTCACTGACACGTTCAGCACCACCCAAACCATGCTCAAGACGCATATACTGCCTGTTATCCGCGGTGGTAACGACACCACTAGCTACACCTTGGTGCAGACTTACCTGGTGACACGGTTAGTCACAGCTACCAAGACCCTGCCACCTATGGAAGCTTATCATTTCAATCCAAGCAAGACCCTGAACGAATTCAACAGCCACTTGGATGAAGCTGGTTCTGAGTTGCACTTGGAGTTGGAATTCGGGGACCTGAACGACCAAGATGAGGGATCTCCAAAGAGAGTCCTCCCAGGGGATTTGGACCTTGCCAATATCGGTTCGGACTTTGACCTCTCCTCAGTAGATAAGTCCCGTATCCCAGTGCGAAAGATCCAAGCACCACCAACAACGCCCAAACCAATTCAATTCCCCGAACCAGTCCAGACTCCAAGTTTAAGCCCTGAGCAACTTCAACAGTTAGCTCTCCTTCGCCTCTTGAACCCACAAGCGGCTCCACCTCAAGGACAACTCATCACTGCCTCCAAGCCTGTAGTCAAGGTAGAGACAATCTACGAATCTCACGTCATCCCAGTAGTCAACGGCCAAAACACCATCCTCAGCACTCTATCAAAGATCGTCGGCACCGTCACCAAAACGGACTATGAATACGTCACTAGCACGCTGCCAGCCATTCAACAACTGCCCATCCCACCACCAGTCAACCCACTCTTCCCACAGCAACAACAACAGTTCGCTGTAACTTCCTCTCCGGTAGTACAAACCGCCATCGTCACACAGACACAGAGCAAGATCCTGAAGCTGACCTTTGGCGCGAAGACAGCCTACACGACCATCTTCTCAACGAAGGTCGTCCCCACCCTGCTCACCACCTACATGACTGCCTCAGTGCCAGTTCAGCCCACGGCGGCGTTCCCCGGATTTTACCCAGCTCCATATGGCCCATTCCCATATGTAGGGTAAATCCCTAAAGTGGTGCAAATTTTAATATCGATTCAATAAGTGAGTGATCATGGACAGTAACATTGATCGGTGTGCAATATGTATAAAAGCGACACAATAACACATCTCTTGTAAATAAATCCATTGACGAAATTCATCAATTAGCTAAGAATACAAAACGAAACAAAACGAAATACAGTGTAGAGTTAAGTAGGGTTAGGATAATAAGCGTAAAGTAAGCGCAGATGAGGAGCTCTTTGTGTAAGTATACATTTTCGATTTCTTCACATTAGAATTTCGATAATTTCGACATTGACTCTATATTTGTAATTTTTGTATTATACATTACTGTAATATATACATCTAATAAATTATGGTTAATAATTTGGTGGTATTTTTTGGATCACGAAATACTTGATGAGAAAATAAGCACCAACAAGTAGGTAAAGGGACAGAAATGAAGAGTGAACGTTTTTTTTTCCAGGTAGGATATTTTCGGTTGAAGGGCTGATAACGAGGAAAATTTATGAAAATATCTCACATTCTAACGTCTGATCGCGTATATTGCGATACGTTTATATGCGGCGCGATATGCCGGGAGGCCAAAGGTGTCATAAATGGAAATGCGAACCGAAGTCAAAATCAATACCGGCGCAGGCTCGCGCTCTACCCACATGCGTTGCAATTGTACGAAATTTTAAATTCACCGCGACTCCGCGTGTAGTACAGTTGGCAAAAGTAGTAAAAACAAAAGTAATTACAAACACATTTCGCCGGCGCAGTCATCAAGTGTGAATGGTGCGTCATAATGAAAAATCACAATCCAAACATCAAACATTACACTCTCTGCGATATGTGGCGTTCTGGCGCGCGAGAGACGCGTCAATGTTCTTGCTCGGAACGTGATTAAAAACGAAAACTGCTGTGCGCCGCGTAAATAAATAATGCCGAATGACCAACGATGCGGGGTGGGCATAAAGTTCGTTCGCAACGTTCAACTTTATTAGTTTCCAGTTTTGAGTTCATGCGCAGTTTTCGCTTTGAGCTTTGAGCCGCGCTGCCACCAACGTTTTTGATATTCGATGCGGGTTAGAGGGATTTAGTGGCGAGGCGCGCAACAAAGTTGTTTGGAATTTAAGCGCGTGCTAATTAAAATGGACACGATGTCTCACAATGATGTAAACTCATAACGTCATAACATAAATGTTTTCCAGACATTATTGATCCGCAAAACAGAGGAAATAAACATGATCTAATCTTTTTAAGTAAGTGCCTCTATTTTTCCATGTTGCGACCTCGTTATTTCAGCAAAGCTATGGCTTTTCTTCATTTTATCCAGCCCCCAGCCGAATATGTGGCTTGCGCTGCGGCGGCGGTCGGTTCTCCCTCGTGGTGTAATTTTCATTGATTACTTATCAGATTTATGTTATACGTTACGTTATCTCCGTTGGAAGTTATTAAATTTCGCTGGATTTTCTATCAAGCCATCGACCGACGAAATAATATCATACGACCGGGGAGCTTTTTTCTTATTACGCTGCGCTTTCATTTTCTCTTATTTTCCCTCCGCCCCCGCGCACGCCGCGAACAAATCTGAAAATCTCGAAAACCCGGCAAAAATCCTGCGAAATCTCTAATGATTACATCATAAAATTGTAGGATGTTGGCTTATGAAAGCCCCGAGCTTTCCAAAACCAAAATCACGCACCAAACCGTGGAAATATTTATTGCGTGATAAACCGTTGGATTATAGACTGAACAAACTCAATATTACAGTTCATAAAATAATATTTAACATTTTCAAACTAAAATGTGGGGGGCAGTTGATTGAAATGTGGATTCTGCATGGACTGTTATCATAATTAAAAAATGCACACAGCTTGACGTCACAATTGACGATATAATCCTGCTACTAATATTCATTTCGATGATTTAGCACTTAATGCGTTGGGCCCGCTGGGGGATGCACAGGAGGGGTGTGGGATTGTGCAGCCGGTCGAATTAAATGAAGAATGATCGCCGCGCGCTTCCGGCCGTCCTTTATGGCGCCGATATTGTTATTGTTGTGGCGCGTCCGCTCCTCCTGCCGTAAAACGGCATTGACAAATGGCAGCCAGCACTGACGGTGTGGTCACTTTTAAATTTGATGTGCACACGCCGAATGAAAATCGCTCAGATTCAAAACGCAGCCATTTTCATTCACACACCACTTAACATTAACAAGATAAACAATGTGAATACAAAATACAAACCATAGTTTGAAATTGTAATTTATACATTATGCCTTGTTTTATTGCTGCAACAATGTGTAAGCAACAGTGTATAACAATATCATTCTGAATTACTTTTCCTGTTGTTGTTTACAATACTGATTCTAAATAATTCCCACAAACAAAGGAGTTGATTTTTTAGTTCGTTAAAAAAGATACCGATGGTGAGGTTTGGTAAAACAAGTTTGTTATTATTGTTAATTTGTCAAACTTATTTTACCAACCCATAAGTCTCACTATTTGTGCGATAACTCGCCCTGGTTTTGTAATTTTATTTTATTATTATTTTAATTTTAGGTTAAAATTCAAATGAGATCATAGTTAAATTGTTTGCACAAGGATACAGACAGACAGACAGACAGACAGACAGACAGACAATTGATTTAGATACAGGTTGGCTTTCAGCCTCTCCAAAAATCTAAGTAAGTAAGAGTTTCATACGGAAAATCTCACTTGTCTCGCGGCGCCTCCACCAACATTTTCATTTCAAGGACTACTTACTTAATGAATTTTAAAAATTTTGAAAGTTCAATAAAATCACGGGAAAGGGCATGAAATGAGTTAACTTTCCACGCTGAAATTTTTATTTCACTATGGGCCGTTTGACCTTGGTCTTCATGATATCGCTTCTTTGAGGATTTTTCTTTTATAAACAACTTATTTTTTTACTAAACGCCCAATAACTCAAAAATGAGAACAACCACAATTATGAAATTTGCGTCATTGGAAGAACGTGAAATTTCCTTTAATTTTATTTATTTCTCAGTGCATGTATAATGCAACAACTATCAAATACATACCCTGCATTGGCAAGAGAAACATACATTTATTTTGAAAAAAATAATTGATGCTTTTCAGTAAGCAATAACTCATAAACTTATATAATTGCAAATAAAATGTTAACCATGGAAAGTTGCACATTTAATGCCCTTTCTAGTTATGCTCTTGCATGTATAAAATGTTAACAAATTCATTACGTTATCAACAAATATAGTATCAAAAACACGTCGAATATGTTCGTGGAGGCGCCGGAAGACGAATTTGTTCTATATTCTGTAACTTTGTACGAGAAAAAACTCATTTTACATGCTCAGATTTTTTAGACATTTTAGTATGTCAAAAAGATACCAATCCCCATGTTTGTGGGAAATACCTCTAACAAACACCTATTTATTAGGTATATTAGGCAGAATTCATATTTATTAAATCAGATCAGAACGTCAGAATGTCAGAAATAAATAACATATTGTTCTTCTTGAACTTCGATTGGGACTTGTTTGCTTGCCCGGCGAATCCACCCTATCGAAATGTGGAAGTGCTGGCAGTGGGGAAATGTTGTGTTTGCTTTATTTCGACAACACATCGATAATGACCAATGGGTCTCGAACAACACTTTTGCCTGTTCCGGTGCATCAGTTAGCTGTCGATGCGTATCGCCAGTGATTTATACGGAGCGCGCCCCGTGCAGGGACGAATGAAATATTTGTTTGCCCCTCTACATTAATTTCCCTTATTTTCTTCTCCTCGCTGTGCACCTTTTCGAAGACTTCGAAAAATCGAAGAAACTATTATCTCCGTGGACAAAAACTAATTTCTCACAGTCGTACTCCCATCATACACTAATGTACATTGGGATGCCTATGTTATGAAAATGAGAGAATTCCAAAATGCATGCGGTTCGCGTAAATTTTCTACATTTCTCTTCATTGCAGTTGCTTTCCGTTTATGGCCATCCTTCGTTTCCTTACTATTGTGCAGGGAGCCGTTTATACGTTTCTACTCGTTAACGCGTAATTAAAATAAATCTAGCGCCTTCCGTAGCACCCTTCACCTTTCTCACTCGACCACAAAGCCTAAACGCCGCATATATTTTCTTTTTATGCTTTTCCTGCTGCTGCTCGTGTATATTTCGCTCTTTCTTCTCGCCTTGCAGTGCATTTGTGGTGGAGGTGCCCTGCTCATTCTTCTTTTCCAATTTCCCCTTCGCTGCGACTAAGACCATGGCAATTGCCATTAGCGGCGAAATCAAACCGAAAAACCGAAAAACGTTTTCGGTTAGTTTAACTTTCTTCCTGGCATCCTGGCGCAATGGGCACCAGACGCGCTCGACCGGATGATGTATGAAACTTTAAAGAAATTAAAGCGCAGTCATTTGTTTTCCGAAAGCAATTTTCGAACGATTCCCCGAGTTTCCGTTATAATCTTTTCCCGCCTAGTTTATGCCAAGCGTGAAATAAACCAAAAGCTTTGGAGTAGAGGGACAAGTTACTTTGAAAAATTACAGATGACCTCAAATTAAATGCATGACTAACTTGGACGTTTTTTTTTCTCTCTGGGACTATTATTTTGTAGTTTTTGTTGCGTCAATATGATTCACCTGTATGCAATGTTTGCTTGCGTTTCGTTTCGTGAGTCTCTTCTCGGCGGCGATTAGATAAACCTTATCGCAAAATCAACAAGTGCTCTGTACGGATCTGGAGCGCACTTGCTGCTCAATCAGCAATTGTGTATCGCGGCGACTGAAATCAACGCCCAAAGTCGGCTACAGTTACAATTAATCGCAATCGAAGAAAGGTGCCGAACGGAAGTTCAGAGTATCTTTGCCAAAAACTGACTTTCAGTGCGGGGTGTTACAGTGTGTATTTTTGTGTTCATCTCCAACGCCAAGTGCCATCAATCCACAATGGGGGCGAAAGATGGAAAAACCGATGAAAAGCTGAGCAATCAGATCGAAGTCCTCAAGTACTTTATGCTGTTTTTCAACGCCTTCGTCATCGTAAGTAACAATCATTAACTACATGCTTCCAAAAAGAAGGAAAGCATTGAATTTAATTCGTGTGATGTGGCGCAATGTTCAATGACGATAAGTTCGATTAATCGACGGCGAAATAAACAGGATGAGGAATTGTGCGAACTGCGGAGAGTGTGAGCCATAAAAACGGGGCGATACCAGCGTGATTAACGCAGTGATTAATACACAGTTTACACATACACACCTATATTCTATCTATCTGTTATCAGGCGTTATCAGCCAAGAGAAAAGTGCTGTTGACACGAACATCCAAACGTTCAAAATTCGATTCATCACATTTTTATAAAATCATAAATTGTAACTTTATCGTAATGTTGGTACATTTCTTACTCTAACTTATATTTTGCTGGAAGTAGGACAAAATAATAATCGTATAATTTTCCTTCGTTTGTCCCGCAAAGCCGGATCGAAGTTTGCGCCAGTGCGCGACTCTTGTAGGCCCTGGAAATAATAATTAAACGTCATAAATTAACAAAGAAAGGAACAAAGTATGTGATAATCGGCACGCAACGCGTGTATAATTTTCCTCGGCGCGGCTCTAGGAAAATGCTCGCCTCCGAGGCGCTAAAACTTATTACGAAATCTTGCACTTACTACGTATACCTACTTACCAAAGTGTGCGCAAAGAGCATTTATACTTTATGTAGGCCACAAGGTACCCGGTAAACACCTACAATATTAAAGCGAAAACATACCGCGGCACAAAATTATTAAGCATCATATATAAACTTAAAGTTTTAAAGGTTTGCAAGTAATGCAAGTATGGTTATCTTCATGGAATATTGTTCGAGCGAGTTTGTAACAAAATAAAATGCATACAACCTCGTTTTGAATAAACATTAGGTTTTAAAGTTCTACTTCTTCTTTAGGGGTTGGGTAGTGTTGTTGGCTTGCCGGCTAAATGTTTTAATTTTTGCCCCAATTTCAATTAGCAGTTAAGCGCGGGAAATTTAAGCTTGAAGCATGATTCTTAAATTTAATTTGCAGTGTTTTTTCCCCTCTGTGGGCGTTTTGCAGGTTTTTGTAATATCCACAAAGTATAAAAACGATCGGTTGGAATCTCACGTTGGCGGTGGCGGCGGCGGCGGCAGCGAACGTACCTGGCCGACTTTGGTGCCTCCCTCTCCTTCCCCCAAACACAATACCATCGTATTACCACAATATATACAAAATGTTTAGTACTTTAACCTAAACCAAATTTAATGCTTTAAAATACCCTATTATTAGCAACGATACACTTTACAATATATTTATTATACTTTTATTAGTACTCTTTTTGTGTTGTAGCTTTATTTTGTAAAGCTTTTGTAATGTTTGTAATTTTCGATCATCCTGTATAACCCTAATTTGCATATACGTATAAGGCACCTAAACATTTTGGTATAACTGTTGGATTTACATATTTAGGCGCTCTCACGACGCTTGCCGCCGCCACCGCCGCGGGCTGTTTCGAGGGGGCAGAAATTAAAAATTATTTACGCCCCTCAGCGCACGGTGAATGTATGCAAAGCTTCGGCGAATAAATCGGATGTAAACAGGCCCGTTGAGTTTTCGCTCAGGTCCTTCGCCGCCGCACCGTCTCGACCGCCGCCCCCCCCATGAAAAGTCCTTTCAACGCCAGACAGACTGTTTACGTTTAATGCCACACGGCGAATTATAAATATTTAAAGCTCTGCGCTGCAAAAAGTACAATTAAAATGACAAACAATAACAGGAAGCAATAAAAACTGTACAGGTTTTGTAAACACCCTGTAGAATAAATGAGGAAAATTAGAGAGGTATAATGATGAAGAGTAAATCAAAGGACAATAAAGTGGAATTTAAGTAGACTAGTATAGTTTTGTAGTTTTGAGAAAGTACAGAAGAGCAAAAAATCAGAAACAAAACGATCGCGTGATTGCAGGACGTTTTGCACAAAGTGCATAACTAACCAAGAGTATTCCAAAGTTTGAAGTTGTAATGAATGAATTTCAATTTGAAGCAATTTCAATCAGCTGTTTGCGAATTTGAACTGAAAATTTATTGTCTTCATATTGTTAAGAAGTATATTGGCCTTAAGAAGTACTTTTCGCAAATTGTTCATCATGGCCAAGATACAGAGTTTTAAGTTTCATTGGCAACTTCAAAAATACTCGTTTTAACGCAATATCAATCATTTTAGCAAAAATAAACACAATTTTAAGCATCAAAAGTTGTATTTTAGAGCGAAATTTAATACGATTCGTGGCACAATAATAATTCTTTCATTACAAAAATTTTATTAATTTAACTTCAAAAATACTCATTTTAAAGCAAAAGCAATCGTTTTAGCGAAAATAAACACGATTATTCCTAAGGGAATAAGTCCGACCAAACACCTTCTGTACTATTATGGTAACCCGCTGGCTACTAATTTATTTGATTTAACTGTTTGTGCGCTTTCCTCAATTCTAAAAGTTATAAATGGTAAAGATTTTCAATGAGCAAAGTATCATTACACGGTATTCTCGGTCATGTCAAATGTGTGAATTTAAGGTCTAGGTTTTGGTATTCGCACATGAACCACCGTAGTACATGCTCACACTTCAGCTCGCACTTATTATGACAAATGATGGAGAGTGCAGCCACCCCCGGAGTGGCGGCAAATGCGGGCGCTTCAAGTACTCGCGCTCGCTACGGAAATACTAGATGCCGTTGTAATATTGCGCAAGGCTCGACCGCGCAGCTCTCGAAAAATCAACGTTGTTAATGTGTCAACAGTTCCTAGGGGAGTAGTACTACCATTTGTATTGAAGCAGAAAATCTCACCGAAAATGTGATTTCGCCGTGAAATTAATGCTGCACAATGTTACTCCGACCTCCAGCGAATACTTCAATTTGCACCCACCTGTAATCAAAAAAGAAAATGCTATTATATTTTGTTGCTATTATAGTATATGGATAAGTACTGAGTTCAAGAAAAGTCGCCACAATTTAAGTAAATTTTAGGTTTTGTTTCCATCCAAAGTGTATAAATATTTATGAATATATGGGACAATTGTTCGATTTCCGAAGGGTGCGTTGAGAGATTTCGATTTGGCTTAGTACTGTGGGCGTCCATCTCACCGAATGAGTGCGCAAATAAAGCCATCGGCGTCCACGGCGGACGGCATAAGTGCGGGTCGGTAGTCGCAATTCGCAACATCCGAGACGCGAAAAGAATGCGCAAACGGGAATAGAAACGGCAAACGACAACAGGAACGAGAATGTGCCGCGTACTGCCAAGGGTCCGCATGGAGACACTGCCCCGGAGGGTTTTCTAATGAATATAGACGCGTATTCATTGTCATTCCGGCTCGTCCTGCGGGAGAAGCAAATCCTTTTCATTATTTCCTATTCATGGCAAACTTTTTCTATTTTTTTTCGCCATCCTTTGGCACCCACAACCCGCAGCATCTGCATTTAAGTGCACCAGTTTTTGTAACAAATTATTGCTTTGGACTCGGGAAGAATAGCAGGGTAACATCCAAATATTTCATTGAAACAAAATCAATACAAAGGAATAAAGTGAAAACAAACATTTTCAATTCAAAGAATACCATAAAAAAACTCTTATGTTAAAACTTTACGTATCTGTTTAAATCACACAAAATGTTGAACTTTGGTTGCATAATTTACCCCTTCCACAATGTGCGAATCAACAGTGTAAAGCGCTGGTTGAGTTTGGAACATCCAACAAAAACACAAAACATGCCCCAGACGGATCGCCCAGCTCGAATATATTTAAACTTTTTAATATAGCCGCTCCTAGTTTATTTACAACACGCATATGCATGGAATAGCTAATGAATCTTACCGAGTGCCAATCCGCGCTGACCGCCGCCGACGCCGCAGACCGCAGTTACGTGCAACTACTGCCGGCGGCGCACCCGCCACCCTTCCGACCCGAAACCGTACGAAAACGTCGTGCGATCCTCGTTCACATATGAATATGCTAATTTTATCCTTCGGCTGGGGGCTCTACTCTGACACGTCGCGTCGTGTGAGCGCGCTGCTTCCTGCGGGCATGCAGAGGATATCTCCACATGACGACACAAAGCGAGAAGTACGAGAGGATCAACTTTATTCTAATTTTATTACCAAAAATGCAATTAGAGTGCACAGGACAGTGTTACTAGGAATACATTATGTGGCAAAGGGTGGGGTGGGCATTTCATTGCAGTAATTTCGTTACTTTAATAATATTTAATAATACAGGTGCTACAGAAACAGTACAAGACCTTCACGTAGCGCATTTCTTTGGTTACCTCTGAGTTTAAAATCTCAATTCAAAAATATTCGAATTCTCTTACAAATATGCATAATACTAATAGTATTCAGGGTCTTAATAAAAAAACTTTACACAGCTAGGCTTGGCTGGCTGCGGGATTCAAATTTAAAAAACAACAACATATTTTTTTAATTTTTCGATGTGCCCCAGCTTCCCCAGCAATTCTAGTTTAAGTTGAAAGAATTAACGGGCATGTCGTCTGACGTTTCCTCACAATAATGATAAAAAACTGCTTTAACGTTCTTTTTAATGTTCTGCAAAGCCAGCTTTCTATTAACTTCCACCAAACCACTAACCAGAATGATTAACTTTTCTAAAACTTTAAATTGCATTATTTTTAAATTCAAAGTATTAAAAAGTTAAGCAACGAAAGTTTGATGGCATCGTACGAGCATACGAATAGAGTTTACAACATTTTTGTTTTATGATTTGCAACTCTGAATTAACCAAAGAAATGCGCAACGTGAAGTTCTTATATTCATTTCCATACACCCTGTATAATAATAGTACCTATTTTTGCGACAGGTTGAATCCTTGTGAAGAAAAGAAGAAATGTAATTTAATATCAAATTTAATGACAAATTGTTCTAGTTTTCAACAAGCGAATATAGCACAGCATGAAATGGGAACTTTTTAAACGTGGATTATTATTTACATATTTCGTTTATTTTTCCGTATTTCATAATACATTTCATAAAATACCGCCCTAAATAAAATAACAAGTGCTCCTAAGTCTTCCAATGTACATCTTTGCACAAAAATGTTTATCATGGCCAAACTAAAGCTTTTAAAAATTAAAATTAAAATTAGAAGAACATTTAACGAATAAAAAAATATATACAAAATTGGAGTGAGTGGATCACGCCATTTGTTGAAATAAGTATAATTTTCAAAGTTGCATTCGAGAAGTTGAAAACCTTAAACCGGTATATGTTAAAGTATTTTCTCCGACCACTTGCAAAATTAAACTTTGAGCACTTAGTGGATTATCGAAAAGTGCGTTTTTGTCCATAATCTACCCAAAATCTATCGAAATGCGCCAATTCTGTGATGTTATCATATAGTGGTGCTCTAAAGCAAAGCGCACACTATCAATGGTAATTTTTAATTTTTAACACCTGTTTATAAAACCACCCACACATTGGAAAAAATGTTAACGAATGCTAAACCAGAAACTCACATACTAGATAAAGCTGGAGTTTACGCCTTGACCTGTGATGATTGTGGAGCAACATATATTGGTGAAACAGGAAGAGACATAAAAACTAGAGTAAATGAACACACACAACCAAACAACATGAAATCAAATTTTAACAGACACCTTAGATTCCATAATTATTCTTTTGACATCAATGGAAATAACGTAAAACTTCTGCATGAAACGAAAAGCAAAAATAAAAAGATCGAAATATTAGAAATGCTGGAAATAGAGAAATACCGAAAATATGGAGACAGTGAAAGTTTAAACGACCATATCAAACCAGCAACGCCACCTCTATTCAACGTCCTAATAATATAACTTTTTACCGTAACCTCTAATACACATGCGGTTAAAAAGTAAAATAAATGAAGAGAAAAATTGCTTTACGCACAAAAGTGGATAGATCACACAATACACAAATCAATAAATATAACACATGAATCTAAATAATGCTAAACCTTTAAGACGTTTTGTAAGTACCTTTTTACTCATCTATGTTTTATCATTACTCTTCTCTTTGTTAATTTTATTGAATTTTACAATTGTA
>JARJDQ010024753.1:0-17440 GCA_030264215.1 Geostiba sp. GC000077
GAAGTCGTCTTTTTAGCTATCAAAATAAGTAAAGAAACTTAACGTTGAAAGATTCGTTCGGGAAATATTATGGATTTTCTGTTACGGGGTCTCTCGATTTGAAGGTTATTTCAGTTTACTTCTGTTTTCTTAAAAATGTTTCAATCACATGCTTCTTAAAGAAACTCATGGCAGAAAGATTACATTGAGAATAAATTGAGAAATTGCCGAAGTTTGAGAGTCATTTAAAGTCACTTCCGGTTCCTTAAGAAACGTGTATTAAGGTGCATCTTAAAGAATGCCTATTTGGTTATCTTATCACGTATAGAAAATTAAATTATAAGCACGTGTTCGGAAAATATCTACATCAAAATATTCTACATCAAAAAAAAAAGATTGTCCCATTTTTGTCATTGCTTTTATGTCGCTAATGTAATTTCTTCTTTCTCCAGCGCCGACAGGAAAGCCGACCATCACCACCGCGCACAACGTGTCATCAACGGCGCTGCACATCAGCTGGCGGCCACCGCATCGCGATACGATTCACGGCGAATTCCTCGGCTATCGCATCTCCTACCGGCCGCGCGACAAGGGCGTCGACGACATTAAGGAGATCTACATTAGGGATCCCACCGTCGAGGTGAGCTCCACCCACACCCTAATATCACACATCACACATCGCCACGCACATTCCTTCAGGCAGGCAGGCAGTCAGGCGTAGGGTTGGAAAAAAAGGGACGTGATTTTCCATCGCCCACCACTGGTGCCGTCGTGAAAGGCCTTCACGGCGCGTTTGACCCGCGATAAACTCAATCCGAGTGTTGGGGCCCCCCACGGGAAATCACAGAAATTCGGCCGCCGCCGCCGCCGCTTAATCCGATGACCTGTTTATTAATAGACGGCCACTGATGATATTTTCTGGCCCGCAAATTACCAACCAACTTCCATCATCGTCCTCTGGACCCAAGCTAAACTTGGATTTTCTGTTGTGGCTTTTCAAAGTAACAAAAAAAATTCCAATTTTTTAGAATTCGAGTTTTTAAGGAATATAGGTAAAAGATAGTATCTTGAAATATCATCAAAAAAACGCCCAAACTTGAAGGTTATTTCAGGTCACTTCTGTTTCCTCACAAATTTTGCAATAACATGCTACTAAAGCAACGGTTTTTACAAATCCAAAAATGTCTAAACATTATAGCTTTAATAGGCAAAAAATAGGTATGCTATAAGAGAATTCTGAGAATTTTAGGAAGTTTCTTTTGCGGATTTTCAAAATATCAAAGAATTCTCCCATTTGTATTCCTGGACCTTGCCAATCTTTGAGAGATTTCAAAAACAGTTATTTACTATTTTATTTTTATCTCTCAAGAAACCTATGTTGCATTAAGATAGGCTTGTATAGCGGAAGCATGTAGTACTAGAGTACTATTTAAAAAACCATTTATCATACCGATCGTAAAGTTGTACATTTCGGTGGATAAACGCGCACTGCAATGGAGAGTGCCATTCTGCGTGTCGTAACAATAAGTCACCGCTGAATGTAGCACATAATGATGATGATGATAACGATAAACCATGATTACGTCCATTATTGCTACAATTTGGTTGATTTCATAAATTCATAAAAAAACACATGTAAGCACAGCATAAAAGCACAGCAGAGCAAACAAAGAAATACAACAAAAACATGCACTTTGATGATAAGCAAGGTATCTAAAGAAGAACAATGGATTGGAAGCTTTTGATGCAAAATATGGCAGGGTGTTTCACGTTGACTAATCGTTATTGTATTCGGTATGTTGTGTTGCAGAGCCACACCATACAGGACCTGGAGACATACACGCAGTATCTGGTCTCGCTACAGGTCTTCAATCCGGAGGGACCCGGGCCGAGCACGACCGTACTCGTGATGACAGATGAGGGAGGTGAGTGCCTCATTTCCTTCGGCTCTAACTGCTCATGCAAATCGACTGTCGAGCCGGGCGCCTGAAGTTAAGTGGAGAACGAGCCAAAGTGCGACGACTTGGTTCAACTTCAATCCGGGGGGTGTTTGGCGCCGCGCCGCCCGCGTCGAAAGTCCCATTTCTATGCCCCGCTCGCACTCTCGCAGGCGGAGGTGGGAGAGGGCGGGTGATGCAAATAAGGACGCTGACGGCGTTTTCATAAACATCGCGTCGGTGCGCGCGTCCTGGATTCACGCGACTGCAACGTGCGGTGCTATTTTAACTCGGATTATATTATCTGTCGCGTGTAGTTATATTTCAGCCAAGTCCCGAAATTGGTGTACGGGACGCCGCGTGCGGTGTTGGAGCTGTCGGCGCACACAGCGAATATCCTGCCTGCGCTAGGACTAGGACTCAGTCGCAACTCCCTACCAGTGGCGTGCGGTGACTGACATTTTGATGATTCACCCCACGTTGGAGAGTCTTTTAAGGCACTTCCTGTCTCTTCAAATTGACGCAAGCGGGTACAATTTAACTAGCAACTTTTTGGGTATTGCAACAACTAACTAAATTGAATATTGCAGCATGCATGCGGAAAGTATGAAGCAATTTCTATTGTTTGTAATTAATTTTAAAAGTTGCTCTACTTTCAAGGTTATTTTAGATCATTTTCAATTTTTATGGAAAGTTATAACTATGTTCATCTTAAAGAGCATCTCTTTGGCTATTAGAGTATCTAAAGAACCCAAATATCAAAGGATGGGTTCGGAAAATATGCAACATTTTCCATTGAGTGTTTGCGCAATAATCAAAATATAGCTCTATTTTAAAGGTAAAGTAAGGTCATTTTTAATATTTTGAGGAAGTTCAAACAAAGTGCATTTTAAAGGGCATCTCTTTGGCTATTAGAGTATCTAAAGACCCCTAATATCATATGATGGGTACGAAATATATGAAACATATTCCATTGAGTGTTTGCGCAATAATCAAAATATAGCTCTATTTTAAAGGTAAAGTAAGGTCATTTTTAATATTTTGAGGAAGTTCAAACAACGTGCATTTTAAAGAGCATCTCTTTGGCTATTAGAGTATTTAAAGACCCCTAATATCATAGGATGGGTACGAAAAATATGAAACCTTTTCCATTGAGTGTTTGCGCAATAATCAAAATATTGCTCTGTTTAAAGGTAAAGTAAGGTCATTTCTAATATTTTGAGGAAGTTCAAACAACGTGCATTTTAAAGAGCATCTCTTTGGCTATTAGAGTATTAAAGAACCCTAAATTCAAATGATGGGTTCAGAAAATATGAAACAGTTTCCATTGAGTGTTTGCGCAATAATCAAAACATTGCTCTATTTTAAAGGTAAAGTAAGGTCATTTTTAATATTTTGAGGAAGAAGTGAGGAAGTGCATTTTAAAGAGCATCTCTTTGGCTATCAAAATACCAAAAGAACCCTAATATCAGAGGACGGGTTCTGAGAATATCAACCAAATTTCCATTCCATGTTTGCAAATTAGTTTTAAAAAAATTGCTAACCTAAAATAACCTTCAAAATGAGGTTATTTTAGGCCATTTTCAATTCTTTAGAGAATGTGGAAATAGTGCATTTTAAAAAGCATCTCTTTGGCTATCAAAATACCTATATAACTTTAATATCAGAGCACGGGTCCGGAAAATATGAAAGCTTTTCTATCGCGTTTCGGAAATTAACAATAGTTATTTATAGCACGCGGCCGCGAACTCGTCGTTGCAGGTTACGAAGTGAAACGCATGGAGGCTCTACGGCGTTAGCCGTCGGACGCCGAGATAAGTTGAACGAAGTAACGCATCCAGAGGATCGGCCCCATTTAATTTGGCACTCTTTGATATGGATTTAAAAGCGTTCTTGTAACAATAATGCAATCCGTTCGACCAATGAACACAACTTCGACACATACGCACATCGTAAACAACTGTTTGTTTTTGAGGTGCGGCCGGTGCGGGGCGACACCAGCGCCACCTGGGACGAGTTCTTTGTCTCCCGTGGGAAACAAAGCTCACCTTTCCTCCCTATTTTTGAAGAGGCAAAAAAGCGTTTCCGCACAAGTAGGTGACAAAAAAACATTGTTCTACTTTGAAGGTTATTTTAGGTCATTTTCAATTTGTTTAGGAAGTTAAAATAGAGTGCATTTTAAAGAGCATCTCTTTGGTTATCGAAATAATAAAATAATCCTAATTTTCCATCACATGCTGGCTGTATGGAATATGTATCATTTTTGATTAAGCATAAGCCACACCATTGGAATCACAAATGTCACTCTTTGTCTACTCATTTGCCTAAAAGGATTACGCAGGTTTTGCCCATTGTGACCGATGTCAAAGTCAAAGCCAAACACCAAAACACCAGCACATTCAATTCGGGAAAAGGTAGAGCGACTCGCCATTACAACTGAATTTTTTTCACATGTCGTTGAATCTGATCAAACAAATTGAGCTTGTTGCTGTGTCCACAGCGCAGTGCCTGCTTAATAAATTGCAATTTCAATTCCTGAAACTCGCAATCAATTTAAGTGTATCCTTCCCATAGGTAATGTTCAACTTGTCAAACAATATTGCGTTTGCGTTGCATAAAATCGCTTTTAATTGCCATAATGCCTTGTGCGACACAAGCAGTCTATCAATTTGAAATGCTGTGATTTTTTTCTTCCTTTCTTCCTTCTTGCTACCTTTCGATTCTTCCCCAGGAGTGGTAGGAAAAGGAAGGCACGCAAAACTAACGGAAAACATCTTAACAATAGCCGGAATAGGAATATTCGCGAGCACAAGAGCCTCTCGTCGAAAGTTGAACTTCCAAATTAAATAAAGGACGACGTCTAGGTCCTTCCTGCCCCCTGCGCTCCTCGAGGCACAAAAAAGCGCGCGCGCGCGCATCGGCTGTGGAGTGTAGATTTAGCGCACTTTTTGATTTATGACAGAACTTACGTGAATCAGACCCTTTTCGTAAATGGCAATTTTTCATGTAAAGTTTTAAAAAATCTCTCTTTCCCGACTGACCCCGCCTGTAGCGGCACAATGGGACTTGGTCAATAGTCAATAGTTACACGCGCATTTATCACTATTGAGGGATGCGGTGTGCTGCGACATGAATCTTCAACTTTTCCTCCCTCACTTTTCCATCGTCGCATCCAAAGTGAACGAAATCTTTCGCTCTTTCCGCTAAAACGTCAAATCAAGTATGCAAATGATTACATACATTTGCGCTACGAGCTCGGAATGGCTAGGAAAAGGTATTAAATCAAAATGCATCCAGCCGAGGAGGGGGTGCGCAGGCTGTCAGTTCTAATACTCGTCGACGAAGACGTTGTAAGCGTTTAAACGATGCTATCAACTAGCATCAACGAATGTTTGCCATCTACTTCGTGAATACGAAGGATACGAAGCGCCGACGTGTGTCTGAAGAGTGGAAACGTTTTAATCGCGACGGCCGAGATCAATTTGAGCGCTGGAACTGGGGGAACGAACGCAGAAACGCAAAAAAAGAGCGCAAAACTATCCCCTTGCGCTTGATACCTACAGCAATTTGAAATGGCAGTTGTTTACAAACACAAAGATCTTCAGTCCTCAGTCCCCCGATGTGCAGCCGTTCAGTGCGACTGCTCGCCACTTACTGTTATGAATAGAGTCGAGTTTACCAGGAATCCCTTCTCTTCTTCTTGCTCGCTGCTCGCACACACTTTACGTTTATGTCGGAACGCGCAATGTGGCGGTCGAAAATCTCTTCCGAGGTGCTTCCAACATGAAATATATTTATTTGTGGTATGCCTTCGGCGCCAAATTGCACTCGCTGCACCTCAGCGGGATAATGAAAACATATTTTTTAAGTGAAACAAACCGTTTTTCCACGCTTAATATAACGACCGCAGCGTTAGCTGCGTATAAATCACGGATGTTTTTTTTTCCTTCCTTGAAACCGCAAGAGATTCAAGCGCTCTTCAAAGCATCCTGGCTGTGCTTCTGCGCTCCTGGGCTCCTGCCGCTCCTGGCAATAGGTGGGATTTAAATTCAGACGCAAATTCGCTGCCTGATGCCCGGAGGGTTCCTCCCTGACAGCTCCGCACGTCCAAATCGTTTTAAACCCGTTGCAGACGGGGTAAACGCTGTTTGCGCATTTCTGCGTGCAGACCGTGGCACACAATGAGTACTATGCCGTCAAGATGAACGTTCGCCTCATAATAACCCTTTTTGGGGAAATGCCTATTGGTATTGTCGTGGCTAATGTTTGGGAGCATACTGTTTGGCGACAATTCTTACTTCCCTCAAGTGCATTAGGATTTAAATAGGAGAATGTTCAATATTTTTAGATTTTTACCTACCCAGTAAACTTGTACTAATGTCGGTTTCTTTTTTCCTTAAATGGTACATATCAGGTATATAACAAGGTAATTTATCTGGTCTGGTACATAAATATGAAACATATCAGGTATAAAGCAATGTTACAAGTATGGTATATGGAACCTAACCTAACCTAACCTAACCTAACTTATTTTAAAATTCAATTTCTCCTACGATATTGCCAGTGGATAAAAAATGTCAATTGGAATAGGTAACAAATTAAATAACCTTTAAATTAAAACCTAAATTAAAACAAAAGATGAAGATGAAGATGAAGAACAATTTACCAACTTTTTTCTAGAAAACCTTCAGAGGATATCATCTATATGTGTGTTTACTGGGTAGTGAGAGAAGAGCATCAATGAGCTGCTTATGTGCACAGTGGGACGGATCAAAATACTACATCAAATGATCAAATGCATTTGCAATCGGCTAATGCCATATGCTGCCATGGAGATCATGGCGGCATGCTGTAATTGAATCGGAAAGGTAATGCCACGTAATGGCGCGGTCATGAGAGCGTCAAAATGGCGACCGGATGTGCGCACTAATTGCATACCAGACTGTCACTTTGTATATGGAATGACTGTATGCAACTTTGTCTACGCGAATATGAACAGGAACATGATCTAAGTCTAAGATACGGACTTTGCTGAATACTGAATAGTGAATACTGAATACTGAATGCAGGTGCAAGGCACACAAGGCACAAACAATAATAGCATAGCATACACGTTGGAATACCTCCTCAAGGCCTCAACACAGGCGCAAAGTCTAAATGAATCGATACGCGAGTGCTTCCGCTCGCCGTGCGAACTGCGAACGTCTTCGCACATCGCACCATTTCGCTATGTTCTATGTGTAGTCCCTATTCCCAAAGCCGCGGCAGCCTCGGCTGTCGACTTGGGGAAGACATTGGCACAAAGCGACGGCCGACGGGACCGGTACAAAATGCGCTCCTCGCGCACGTCTTTGTCGTTTTCGCTACGTCGGCCTCATTACGGGCGCAAATGAACCAGTCGGTTATTGTTCGCCGAATCGCTTTATGTGAGCAACGCTGGACCGCCCTCCCTCTTTACATAGCAAATTAATATCATCCTCATACCCGTTGAAGATTATTATCTCCTTTTTTTGTATTTTGCATCGCTTCCTGCTGCTCAGATTCACAAATAAGTAAAACGAAACGCCCAGGCAACACTAAAGATATCGGCTGAATTATTAAAGAGTGAAGTTACCATCAAGGCAGCAGCGTTTGCAAACAATTCCATTCGGTGCGCCTCGGCTTTGAATTGAGTCGAATTGAATGGAAGCAGAAATGTTATTTTTCATTTCATCATGAACAATGTTAAAAATCGAAACAATCAAGTGCTTTAACGCCATAAAGTCTAAAGTCCTGTTTTCTATTTATATTTTCCTGTTTTCTTTCCCCACTCCCGCTGTAATAAATGAAAACTAGACCATTTCAGGATAACTTTAACTTTAACAGCATTTATGTTTGGTTTTACGATCCTTCTTTGGTCTTAATAGCACTCAACACAATAGAAAAGGTTTTATAATGATGTAAGTAAATTATAAACAAGTGAGTGAATGAAAATGATTAATTTTAGTGTGTAGTAAAAGCTGTGCGTACTCGGCTAAAGATTTTTCGCTTACAGCGACGGCGTCTGTAGAATATTCAAAATTGATACCTGTAGCGCCACCTAGTGGCGCACAATGGAACTACGGTTGCTATAACTTTGGTTGCATATAGTCCAGTGTAACAAATCAATACGCTGCGTTTTGTTTCGGTGCAATTTCAATATTTCAACGGTTTGGCAGTAAGGAAGTGATTAAAATGTGTTGGAACACGTACCAGTCTAACGAAGTCATAAATATGGTATAGTTTTTGCACAAATACCAAGGAAAAGTTTGCAACTTTACTTTGGCGTCTTTAAAAGCGCAACGGTCGTTAAAAATGTAACAGCACTGAGCATAGTGAGTATTGAGACGGGAACGAAAGGAAGAAAACTAAAGGAAAGACACTGGTAAAAGACACATCCTGCAACGGCAAGTTATTAATTTAGCATGCGTTTGCTCTAGAGTTACAGTTGCACAAAAGTCCGCGGAAAAGTTGCAGTGGCAGCGAATTTAAATTTCAATTACAACATTGGGTACCTTAGACAAACAGCGGCATCGCGGCATAGTTTGAGCTGTGCTGCAATGCCCGCAATGCCTGCAATTGCTGCAACTGCTTCGAAGTTAAATAAGTTCGCATTGTTCGCGATGCCTTCGAGCGCAAATCGTCCCTGGCGCCGCGCCGGAAAGACCGAAAGATGCACTACAAGAAGCGAAGAGAGCAACAGAATCGACTTCCACCGCTCGGTGAACTGCGGAAACGGAAAATAATTATGGTTAATTTAAAACATCCTGTAAATCAACTATAGACCAGATCGCTGCAACCTGCAACTCAAAGTAGCAATAGCGATATTGTTGGATCTTGGTTCTTGGTATCTTGTAGCCACTTGAATCCAAGAAGTTTTGAGTTGTATAGCCATGCTGTAGCCTGTGCGTTGTATTTCGGTGAAGTGCATGCGATGAGTCACCATGCCGTGGAACACCTGCTAGCGCATACTCGTGTAAGAACCATTGTTGCCCGTTGCGTCCTCTCTCATTTAAATCGCCGTTACCATTATAATCACGTTATCGCCCCGCGAACGCCAACACCGACGAACACCTCTGAGGGAGGAAATTAAACGAAACTTTTCCGCTGCGCAGGAAATCATTTTTCATCCGGGCGCCGCGCTAGGCGCAGGAATATTGAATCCGGGATACCGGGATAATAACGCCGAACACGCGGCACGCGGCGAACGAGCGAACATAACAAATATTTTCGTCGTTCCGCGAGAGGGAAACTCTTTCACGCGCCATTTAGCACGCGCTGTAAAGAAGAACGATTGTTTTCGATATTAATATTGTAGTAGGCATCGTAGGTGAAGGGTGAAGGTGTACTACACATGGAATACTTTTCAATCTGTGATTTGGCAAAGGAGGCAAAGAAATTTGATATTTTTGAGTATCGCGTGAATGTCTGAATGTCTGAATGGCGGAATGGAAGTGGAAGTAACGAGCCGTATTTCCTTGCAATGGCCAGCACAGCATAATTGCCTCCGTCATTGTTTCCAGCGATAATTAATCTCTTTGAAACTGCCGTGAAACATGAATCACCACGTCTGCTGGCGCTAGCGCTGGATCTGCGAGTGCAGTTGCAGTGGACAGAGTCGAGTTCGTCGAGTGAGTCGACAGCGACAGAGTGAAGAGGTCTGATTCAATTTTCTGCGTCATTTGCGGTGCAGTTGCGAGACCGCGGAATGTTTAAATATTTGAATATTTGACTAAACAAGTATGAATAGTGTGTGACGACTGACGACAAATAATAGAATAATGGATGATTGTGTCGATTTCATTCGGAGAATCTTATCGTTGGCGCTGTGCACACTGTAAGTGTGTGCAGTACTCACATAGAGGGCGCAGTATGCAAATACAAGCTAATACAAGCTCGCGACGAACTTGAGTTTGGAGTTTGGTGGATTGGTGTGTGCGGCCGAGCGTTGAATGCGGCACTAGCGGCAGTTTCCGCGTTGTACGAAGCCCAAGTGCGCTCCGACCTGCGACGCTAGGCGGCTAGGCCACACACCACACAGAGCTTCGGCCGGCGCAGAGTTGCGCTCCGCGCGCCGCGCGCGCCAACGACCCGAACAGCGGCGTCGGCGGATGGTGCGCGTGCGGCGGTGCGCCTGTGCGCTGTGCCTCGCCTTGGGGCCTTGGTGCCCCGTCCGGAACCCGCACGGTGCCGCACGGTCACCAACCCGCTCGTCCGCTCTCCCTCAACGCCAGCCCCTCCCGCACGCTCATCGACAACCGAAACGCACACACTGAGGCACCGTTCGCTGCGCTTGTGTTTTGTGTGTTTGTGCTCTGTGCTCTTCGGCGGTGCGCTGCTGCTGTGCTGCTGCCACTTGCACAGCGTCGGCATCGTCGCTCGTCGCCTGCAGGCGTGCATTTTATTTCGGAGTCGGAGCGCAGCGGAATAATAAACCGAGTGCGACTGCGGGGCCAGTGCCAGTGCAGTGGCGGAAAATGTGCGCGACGCTGCGCGCACAACATGGATACGAAAGCGCCGAGCAAGCTTGCGCTTGAGCTTGAGCAATGAGGCCTACGAGTGAGAGTCTGAGCCCATTGTCGAAAAGTGCGCATTCGACGACGGCGCGACGGTGATTCCCAGCTACCAGCCAAATTCGCTGATTTCGTGCGCGCAAGTAGTGTGAGCGAGGAGCAGGCACCATGGGCTCGCCACCAGCCGCACTCTTCGTCGCATTCGCATTCATCGCATGTAGCGTCATCCTCGCCGAGCCCCAATTCGAACGCGATGACCCCGGTAAACAATTGCATTTGCACATTGCGTATTCTAAAAATATCCGTCACAAGTTCCTAATAATACTGCATCTGCACATTTAATATGCGCCTGCTTCAACCGCGTTCAATCGCAAAACTCTTGACTACGCCCCCGTCGAGCCTCGAGCGTCAATTACACTCAATCAACCGCGAAATGCATATCATTCCCATCCATGATTTGATTATTGCAGTTGACATCAGTGCCCTCTTTAATTGACTGTCTGCGTCTGTTTCAGTGCCAAGCAAACCCCGCAACTTGACCGTGCTGGACATCTCGTCCGATCGTATTTTTCTCGCGTGGAATGAGCCGGAGAAGAAGAACGGCGCCATCGAGGGCTATCGCGTGTACTATGTGCAGGGTAACTTGACTGATGTGCAGTCAATTCAGGAAACTGGACCGATTATTCAATACAATCTCACTAAACTAAGTATGTATGCAACCAAGCAAACTTCACAGCCATTGAAAGAAACAAATGCACATCAACTGTTGTGTTTTCTTTAACAGAGCCAAATACAGAGTATGAAATCTTTGTGAAGGCCTACACAACGAAACATGAGGGTAATAAGTCTGAGGAGGTGTACAACAAGACGGATATTCCTGGTCCGGGGCCGCCGAAGATTCTCAATCTTACCTGCGAGCCGCTGGACACCATTTACATCAAATGGGCGCGACCCCTGAGCTACTTTCACAGCGTCGACTTTTACAACCTCTATGTGCACGGCGGGTCGTTTTTCGAGAACATTCAGTTGCCTACAGCCACCGAGCATTTGGAAACTTCGGTAATAAAGATCAATTTCTAGGTAATTGTGTGGAATTTAATTGTGTCGTTGCGCTTTTTAGTATTCCATAAAAAATATGACGCCGCACACGCTCTACGAGGTGCGCGTGCGCGCCTCAACCAAATCGCCGATGACGGGCAAAGTGGTCGACGGCGATGTGTCGGAGGCGCGTGTCGTGAACATCGTGCCCGACTGCGACAAGTTCGAGCCGATCATGCGGCACACGCATCACGAGCTTAGCGCTGGGATGATCGCCGGCGCGGTGTGCGCCGCGTTCGCCTTTATCATCGCCGTCATCTCCTTCGTCATCTGGCGTAAGTGCTTCCGCGCGAGCTACTACTACCTGGACGATCCGCCCTGCTCAGTACCGACGGCCTCGCTGGACTGGAACGCACCGCCCGACGATGGCGACGCCAAAGGCGCCATTCCAGTGAACACGTTTAGCAAGCACGTGGCGGAGCTGCACGCCGACGGCGACATTGGCTTTAGCAAGGAGTACGAGGCCATCCAGGCGGAGGCCAACAACGATGAGCATGCGTCGGTGAATTCGCAGTTGCCGGATAACAAGAGCAAGAATCGCTATTTAAATATCATCGCATGTATGTACAACGTTTTCTTTGTTTTTACTTTTTCGGTTTTAACCTGTTTTTTGTTCTGCAGATGATCACAGTCGCGTGCAGCTGCTGCAGATGCCCGGGCAGAAGAAGAACGACTACATCAACGCCAACTACATCGACGGCTTCCTCTGGTCGAAGGCGTACATCGGCACACAGGGTCCGCTGCCCTCCACGTTCGACTGCTTTTGGCGCATGGTGTGGGAGCAGCGCGTCAACATCATCGTCATGATCACGAACCTCGTTGAGCGCGGCAGGGTAAGCACGCTGTTTGCAGCACCGAACAAACTTAATATAACCTATCACTCTCACTTTTGTTGTTACTTAGGCTTCTGTATATTTGCCTCACTCCAAGTTCGGTAGTGAACACTTTGAGGTTAGGTATAAAGATGTGTTGGTGTGCTGTTTGGTTTTCTTTTGTTTTTTTTAAATTGGTTTTGCGTTGTGTCCCTCGAACGAAAAGTGTAGCGGTTAGGTGTAATGAGGGCTTTTGTGTTGCAGCGAAAATGTGATATGTATTGGCCAAAAGAAGGTACGGAAACTTACGGCGTGATCCAGGTGAAACTAGTCAAGGAGGACGTGATGTCAACGTATACAGTGCGTACGCTGCAGATTCGCCATCTACGTGTAAGTATACAGGGCGTAAAGTTTAGCAAGAAATATTGTTTCGTTTCGTTGTACAGATCAAAAAGAAAAAAGCAGCAATGACTGAAAAGCTAGTGTATCAGTATCACTACACGAATTGGCCGGACCACGGCACACCGGACCACCCGCTGCCGGTGTTGCACTTCGTGAAGAAGTCGGCGACGGCGAACCCGCCCGACGCCGGCCCCATCATCGTCCACTGCAGCGCCGGCGTTGGCCGCACCGGCACCTACATCGTCCTCGACGCCATGCTGCGCCAGATACGCATCCGTAGCGAGGTGAACATCTACGGCTTCCTGCGGCACATCCGCACGCAGCGCAACTTCCTCGTGCAGACGGAGGAGCAGTACATCTTCATTCACGATGCGCTGCTGGAGGCGATCGACTCCGGCGAGACGAACATCAGCCGCGAGGCGTTCCCCAAGTACGTGCAGGTGCTGCAGGACGAGCAGCTGGAGGAGAAGTGCCAGCCGTGGAAGCCGCTCGACTATCAGTTCAAGCTCGCGACGAGCTTCCAGCCGAAGGACTTCAATCTGGTGTCGGCGAACAAAGTGATAAATCAACCAAAGAATCGCCGCGCGGACATCCTGCCCGTGGAGAGCTCGCGCGTCCACCTCACGCCGAAGCCCGGCGAGGATGGCTCCGACTACATCAACGCCACGTGGATTCAGGGCTTTCACAGCCTGCGCGAGTTCATCATCACGCAGCATCCGCTCAAGGCGACGATCAAGGACTTCTGGCAGATGGTTTGGGATCACAATGCGCAGACCATTGTGATGCTTAGTATTATTGATAATCAAGTATGTTGCGTCTACCTTTTTACGCTTTTCACTCACTCTGACGCTCGAATTTCATTCCGGCAGGACTTTGAAGTGTTCTGGCCCGTCGATCAGGAGACGATAGACGCCGAGAACTACAAGGTGAAGTTAGTCAACGAAGTGGCCCAATCTACCTACGTTACCAGAGAGTTTACGATGCAATCGCTCCAGGACGACTACGAGCTGCACGTGCGCATGATACACAGCACCAACTGGCCGCATCTGTGCTCCACCGCCAGCGAGATCTTCTATCTGCCAAATACCGTACAAAGTGCACAATTAGGTTATCAGAATGGGCCGATCGTCATTGTCGACAGGTACGTCTTGCAAACATAAAGTAGGGTTAGGTTTTTGTTTAAAAATAAATTCATCCTTTGCGTTGTTTACGATCTTTCTTCAATTGTTTTATGCATCTCGTGACCATGGCACTTGGGCACGAGATGGCGCTCGCGACGAATTTAATCATTTGAGTTTTATTCGTATAGATTCGGTGGAACGGAAGCAGCCGAGTTTTGCGCGCTGAGCACGCTGCGCAAGCATCTGATGTACGACAACCACATCGACATCTACATGTACACGAAGCTGTTCCACAATCGGCGGCCGGGCATCTGGGGCTCCGTGGACGACTACCTGCGCGTCCACCTTGCGCTGCAGACGCTCTGCAGCCCGCCGGACGGCGCGCCCGATCTGTACGCGACCGCCAATGGCGCCGTCAACGGCTCGCTGAGCAACGACAGCGTGCGCGTGCCGCCCGAAGGTATGGAAGCAGTGGGGCCCAGACTCACGGTCACTTAGATCTCACACACACATACACACGCACGCAAGTGACACAATGCATACATAGTTATACAAAACCCTGCCCCTGCTTGATGTACATAACTCGCTGTTTACGACTGGTGTTTATCCGTACACCATGGTACACGATCATACATTTTGTACATGAGCGCACACATTCTCACCGCCCCGCCCCCATTCATCCGTCACCTGTCACCTCTGTGTCTACAAGCAAATGATGTTAATTGCACGTGTATTTCTAAGGTTATGAACGCGTGTGAACGTTATGTGGCGCACTCTATGAATTAACTAATCGGGTTAGGTTTGCATTTTGCATATATTCCTGCCCATAAGTAAGCAGAGGATGAGCCGAGGACACGTTTAGGAACTGTCACCACCCTAATTAAGATTAGCTAATGCTCATAGTCGTAGGCAACCAAGTATACACCGCGCATAACATTTGCATCAAGGACAACCAATCATCGCTAGGTTAGGTTTGTTGTGCTCAATGCTCTTAATTCACTCTTCACTTTCACTTGTTCATCATTTTCATTCATAATCCTAACTCCTGGGCATTGTGTTGTGCGAGTAGCGGGCACAATTCCCAGCCGGTTAACCTTGATCTGCCACTATCACTGGCTTTGTCTGTCAATTGAACCAATCAAATGACGTTTGTATTTTGTTTTGATTTGCAGAAGCTCGACTATTACCAGTGGGCACACACAAGTTCCAAAACTAACTCATTTTTGTTACAAATGCAACAACTCGATTATGCTAAGCGCAGCCGCGTTAGTATTTTTATCACAATGACGATCGAAGTTAAATTATTATCTCTATTGTACATATTTTACCAAAAGTTTTGTACCTATCTACTAAAATGATATAATGCGCGTTCTCTTTTTTTACCGAATATTTATATCTTATACATACATCTAACGTAAATTATATATATTATAAATAATTAATTATGATAAATGAAGCGGATGAAAAATGTACATTGTTCTTAACGTAACCGGATGGAAAGACAGCTGCAAAACGTAAAATACTGCTAAATATGATATTAGTGCAAACGTTGACATGATTTAAACAAACTAAGAATTGATTAAACATGTTTATAGTGTGTAGGACTATAGAAATATGAAACTAAAGAAATTCATTGGAAGAAATTCATACCACAAACTGTACTGTACTGAGATTATTAAGCTATATTGAGGGAAAGATGTTTTGATCTGTCTAGAAACTCTAGGAGGGTTTTATTTGAGCGAGTGCTGCGCAAAACGTAGGCGCGAATGTAGATTAAGCTAAAGAGAAAAGATTAAGAATAAGGAGAAAAACCTAACGATTACAACAAATGTGCTAAATTTTAATGAATACTGATAACTGAGTAATACTACTTCAATGCAAATATTATCGATTAACGGATGTACGTCACTACTGATCGAATAAGCTAAGGACAAATTTGACCTAAAAACAGCAACAGAGTAAAGGATAAAAGACGAGAATGAATGCTATGTAAAAATAAATAATGTAGTTATGTGTATAAAAGAGGCTACTGACGCAAGATACTTATAACTCTAACAGAATGTGCAGTGTAGCATATTAATCCAATATTTACGTAAGTGTATAGACTTAGTTTTTGTATCTACGTAAGATTGATTTATGTACATTATGTATGCGTACATCGATTCATGCAAAACGCCACCACCCCTTGTGAATCTGGACCAATTTAGAAAATATGTCGATTATGTTCGTTGCGAATTTCAATACAGATGCAGGCAGTGCGGAATGTGGGTCGATTAAACACACACATACACAAATGTAGTGAATACTTGAATATTGCATAGGCAAAGGGTATAAAGTAGGTCTGATGTGGTCCCATCAGCAGCAACACTTTTATCTCTGATTCTCTGCTCAGAATTCGGATACTATATTAGAATGATGATTTGTGACGAATGAATTTATTTATATGATGTGCGTTGTGAGGTGAGAGCGGTTCGGGTTCGGTGTTGGTTGATTTCGCACTGCGCACAAAATGGCCGCCTCGAGAGCCGCGGCGTCACAATGTCATTGTGTGTACCGCTGTTTGTTTACTGAAATATGCTGAATATGCTTTCCGACGCGTTGTAGAATAGTTATCCGTCCACCTGCAGACACCGTTTTCATATTCCTACACTTCCGACGGCGCGGCACTCGCGAAACAATTGAAGTCTGAACGCATGCTCTGTCATTGTCAAAAACCCCTTAGGGCAGCTAACCATAATGTTGCGTTTAAACGATGAATGATGGCATAATGAGGAAATGTACGATTGAAAACACGCACCGAATCCGTAGAAGTATGATGAAAGTATAAATAAGGTATGAGGATAAGCCAGAGTCGAGCAACTGTTTCAAATCCATAACGGAACGTTGGTTTGGATGTGTGATAATACGATTTGTTATTGCCGTACTTTTTATGTTCGTTTTATGTATCTATTGCCATTAAATGAAGGAAAAAAAACACACAAATAGATGTATAGATCTATGCCACCCACTACTGTTTTATTACTTTGTATATCTCTATCATCATTCATGTTTTGATGCGAGTAGTCGCACAAACGCATCATTTCATAGTGGATAGTGGACTCTTCTTGTTTCTTGTAATTGTCAAGTTATAAAATATAAAATGTCAATACAATAAAGATGTTCATTGTATTTCAATTGACCGGAGTTTTTATTTTATGCCCTCTACCCTCTAACATTTTATATTTGCACTCCATTTCCACCCCCTCGGGGGGCGGCAAGTGCCCCAAATATGCTTTCAAAGTTGAGCAGTTTTTCAAAATGTGTGAAACACGCACTGGAAAATCGGTCATATTTCCTAAACGCGTGTCTCAATGTTAAGTTTCTTTAGCTATGTGCGTAGCCAAAGAGGCACTCTTTAATTTGCACTCCATTTCCCCCCCTAGGGGGGCGGCAAGTGCCTCAAATATGCTTTCAAAGTTGAGCAGTTTTTCAAAATTTGTGAAACACGCACTGGAAAATCGGTCATATTTCCTAAACGCGTGCCTCAATGTGAAGTTTGTTTAGCTATGTGCGTAGCCAAA
>JARJDQ010024756.1:0-23202 GCA_030264215.1 Geostiba sp. GC000077
TAGTAGAAAACAATGTTTTCCAATCAATATGGTGGCTTTGAAAACAGTGCATTTCATATCAATTGAATTGAAAGTGTTTTCCACTTATATACCCTACATACAAATATAAGTGGAAAACAACATTTATGTATGTCATGTATATAAATGGAAAACACATGTCGTAGGGCGGAAGCCTGTCAAGCATCAAACAGCTGTCATTGACATCAAAACCTCAAAATATTGTCGAATTTTGTTCGTACCACCGAGCTGTATTATCTTGTATTATCGACTATGGTCCAGATAAAGTATTGTACATACTTCAAGTGGAAAACAGAATTACATTCGTAATTCGGTGTTTTCCACTTTAAGTATGTAAAGTACTATTTTGTTGAAATGTTGCTTCTTGCTTTTGCGCGCAATTTTTACTTCAAATCTATTTGTTCTGATGCGAAGAGCGCGTCATGCAAAGTGCACTTAGATGTTTCATCTGACTGCTGGTGCGCATTAAAAATTAATTTCGCGTAATAAGCACTTCTGGATGGAAAGACGCGAAGAAAGAGAGGAAGTAAAAATGATACACAGCCGCATGCACTCGAGTGACTATTTTCGATAAGTATCTGACTATTCTGCATAGTAAAACCTCGATTTGCATTTGCAGCGGCATAATGAATAAAACTATGTGCCTCTGTCGTCTGCGACTATGGAAAATCGACTTTCTTTTTGTTTTGCTGTTTCGCACATGGCGCCCAAACTCAAGACTATATCACGGCGCTGTCATGAGACTCATGAGATTTGAGCGTCGGTCGTGGTCGCACAGGCTGGCCACCCAACAAAACTGCGTTTCAAAATTCTTTTGCTCGCCTACGACTCCTTCGAGACGTTAAACGAATTTCCTATTTATAAATATTGATGTAGCAAGAATTCAAAGCGAAAGAAAGAAATGCTCGAAATAAAAGAAGTGATTAATGAGCGTACGCTTTGGCTGGAATGTTGCTCTTGCTGGACGAGAGGAAGAAAACAAATTGTTTTAATTAGACACGAACGCGCTTGCTGTCATTGAATTATTAAAATAAATGTTTCTGCCACAATCATAAGTATTTATAATTGTTGTAAAGCAGAGGCTGGACAAGTCATAATCGCAAGATTGAAAAGAAGCTGGCCTGAAATTAAATTATCAGAACAATTTGCCTTTTGATGAATCATCAACGTTTTCTATCGTAGTTTTCGTAATAAGATTAAGTATTTACTTTTACTCTGTTTTCCGCTCCATGCAAAGTGCGCGAGAAAGAGCATTCGATGCTTGTAATTAAGCCATAACAATTTCAGCTAATGAAGCTTTGTGTCTGGTGTAATTATCGTACGCATTAATATTAGCACAAGCAGATGTTTTTGCGCGCGCGATTTACAATGCGTCGTGATTATGAAAACACAAATCAATTTTGTAATGCGAATGCAAATACAGCCAGTTTAATGACGGTAATAATAATTAGTGCTACCACATAGAATTAATTACTTGTAATCGCGATGATTACATCGGTTGTACGCTTGAATGTGCGTATTGAGTTGGAACTTCCTGCTTCCTACCTCCAGCTTTGTATATTGTTCTGAGATTTTAATTTTGGTTTGTTTTGTTTCAGGTGAGTATCTCTTCGGATGATAACTGCAAGTAACAAAACATCAAGAACACACGACACGCGTGACTCCTTCTCTCATGTGCGGAGATACCACAGCAGGCTCGATGCCTCTATGCCTCGAAAACCAGGGCATATCGATAAGTCGACGTCGTGCTCCTAATTCACGTGCGCGCTGATGAATCAAGTCACGAATCGTGCATTACAATCGCAGAAAAGTAACAAACGCACAAAAGAACTCATGCCGCTCGAGTTTTGTCCGCAATCCGCATCGCTCAATGTCACGAACATTATGATTACCACTAATCTTTGGGCCCAGAGTTGCCCGTGTGGCATCGAGCATGGACAAAGTTGAAAAGCCCGCGACCGTGGTGTTTGGCGTTATTAGCATTCGCTCGGTCGTGAAACGAAGGAAAAAAAGCGTGAATTTGTTTGTGTGTCATGCCAATATTGACTTATAAGAACCTAGGAAAAAAAGTAAAAGTCCAGCGTCGGCAAAGGAGAATGCCTTGTTTTATGCAGATAATCAGGCCTGATTGCGGGAAATAAACTCAAATTGCCGTCGAACGCAGGAAATTTCTTGCGGCGCGCACAGTAGCAATAAATGGATGTGATTCAGTGCAGCCAGCATTTTCACAACCATCGCAAGTTCGCAACGAGTGCTAAATCGTGTAGGATATAATTAGCCAAAGCGCACTGGATACACAAGGTACCGATGTACCGATGCATGAGACACATACGGAGTCCTCCTGCTCTCCACCACACGACTACACTAATCCAAATGCGAATGATAATGCTGGTGGTTTGCGAGCGTACTCGCGCAGAGAAAGCTTTTACTCGAAAATTATAGAGCGTGGCGTCTTCGGTACTATACTCAATAGTTTTACTTTGCTTGGTGCGCAGGCGCACCGCAGCTGAGTAAGCCACGACAATGCGGACAATCATTTTTTGCGCCCAGGCGAGCGCAATTACCCGATTCCGGCAATTAATTCACTCGATTGGAGTCGAATCGTGATAAATCAAAGTATGTTTTACACGTTCCAACATTCCACCCTTTCACAATCTCTGAGACACACGTAAAGATGAAATTGTTTAATGCAAGTTTTTCTTGACTCAAGGACTTGGGACCAGCCATGATGGTTAAAGAAGCAGGGAAGAACGAAGACTCGATAATTCAGCAAAATTCAATCATAACAATAGTCATGCATGCTTTTGTATCAATCACTTTGTTGTATGTGCAATATGGATAAAAATGTATATCTTAAGGGTGAGTACTGAGTACGGTAGTTCAGATTCCTGCAAATCCAACTCTCAATCCTCTCTCAATTGAAGCTTCCTGTCGATAAATGAAGAGCTCACCGCCTGGTGTTTAAACTACCGTGTTAGATTAACAACAAATTACCAATTGTCTTTATAGCGTGTTATTACTTTAAACATGATGAAACAATACAAGCAAAGAGCTGTGTGCACATCCAGCGCATTGAAGAAGTAGTACCTGTACTAAGAGCTAACATATTGCTGATTTATGAGCGCGCCGCGTCGAAGAAGAACTGAACAGAATCGAACTGCAATTGTGGAATCTGGAATGTGAATGCGCCTCGTCGTTCTCGTGCTGGTGCAGTCGCAAGATCGCATGCATTGCGTAATCGAATCGCACGCGTCCATCTTTTCATTTGCATCATCTCTATTTGTTTCTTCTGGCCTGTGCTTTAATCTTTAATCGAAGCGCCATGCACCAACTGCGCCTGGCGTGCCGCTATGAAACAATTCGATGGCGTTGAGTGTTGATTGTTGCGCGGCTGGGTGTTGGAAGTAACTGTTTACCATGTCATCCATGTGCATGTTATGTAACTGTTTCTTCAATGGTCGTGTGGTCTTTTCATCGACACGAGGAAACCGAATTTTCCGCGTTGCAAGAGAGGTTGGCATGCATTGAGGTTTATTTAGTGCAGTGCAGTTCATTGCTAGTGTTAGCGAACTAAAGCATTGCTTCAAGCTTCAATGATGCGATGAATATAGGTTTGGTGCTGATTTCAGTTTGCAAATTCGTGAACAGGACAAATCTCTGCGCGTTGCGCCGCGCGCCACATGGAATGTGAATGATGGCGCGATTAGTCACGGCCTTGATTTTCCGTCTTTCCATTACAGATGCAAATGATTGTGGCGCGCTTCATTTGCCTGCTGACCATGGATGGGGGCATTGGGGGGGCTATTACCTGCCAGCCAAGTCCTCATTTCCATCGCGCACCGACACCGCACGGAATCGCAAAGTGCACAATGTCGCCGCACACTCCCTGAAGAACGCTGAAGCTCCATAAGCAGGCGCGGCACCGCGCGCGTCTAATCATCAATAATTACCAGCGTTTAATTCCGTAATTATATCAATGCGCGCTGCGCGGCGCTCGAGGGGAAACAATGCGATTCGCCACAGCCGCAGCGTAATTAGTCGAATTTCAAGAAATCGAAGCATTAACTCCGTCAACTCATTACCCAGCGCAGCACCGCATCCTCATCCATGAAATCCTCGTCCATGAAATAACGGTATTTGGTATATCAACAATGACGCGGTAATTAAACAGACTGCATGTTATTAAGTACATGTAGGTACTGCTTCGTCAGCGGCAAGATCAATCATATTTTGTTATAAAAATGTATATCTTTGACTCGAAGAGGTCAGAATCAACACTAATAGAGTACTTTGAATAAGGAAGACTTACGTCATTTTTTTTTTGAATTAGCTAGGTTTCCTTGTAGAAATATTTTTTCCGATGTCTGTCTGTATGTCTGTCTGGTGTATCCCTGTGCAAACGATTTAACTATGATAACGTTTGAATGTTAACCTAAAATTTGGCACACGGGTTCTATATGGTGTAGTATAACAGTTTGATTTTCGAAGCATTTGGTCCAGAAATTCCAGAGATATCCCGTTTCATACTATCTTTGATATATATGTTTACATATGAAACAAAAGAAAACAAAACAAACAATTTAAAAACACAAGACGCAAAAATTTAATAAAAACCAGGGCAGGGCGAGTTATCGCACAAATGCCTGTGTTAAGTTTGACAAATTAACAATAATAACAAGCTTGTTTTACCAACCCCTAAGCCTGACCATTTGTGCGATAACTCGCCCTGGTTTAAAGTTCGTTTTGAGTCCGTAAAAAATTGTTAAAGTTGGCGCCATAGAAACGAGTCTCGATTCTCAAAAAAAAATAAAATAAAAAAATAATGACTCGAAGAATGAATTTTTAAAGATGTGCCATCATCAGTAAAAACCCTTTAAAAGAATTACACTATCGATTTTAGGTTTTTGTCGATTATAGGTTTTTATCAAATTAAAAATCAGTAAGTCTTCCTCATTGCTGAAAATTGGGGCTGGGAATTTTGCTATGACACCAAAAATTATAAGAGCCAACACTTAGAATCGTTAAAATCGTTACAAGCAGAACGTGCGCAGCATATCCGGGAAAACAGCAATTGACTTAATTATTAATTCATAGCATCGATGAGTTGATCAAGCAGAACGTTCGCGATCTCTTTGCCATCAGACGGTTATTATTGGTGGATGTTGGACACCTTCAATCTTCACTTTCCTATGGCGTATTTTTGCGATACTATAGACAGTATAGAATATCTCCGCATTTAATAAGTAACGATGAAATTCTTTGCAAACAGAATGAAAAGATGTATTTTTAATGTTAACATATTGAAGCGATGATGTCTTTGCTGAGCACCACAAAAGACAAGAGAAAATAGCACGTGATCTAGGACGGACGCCGGATGCGCTCGTCGTAATCGCGATCTTGCGATGAAGACCGTCATTCAAGAATTTGGTCTCGCATTTCCTGCCGCGTAGCAAGACACTTCCGTGCCTTGCAAACCACTTCTCGCCGAGACGCTAACAATGTGTCTAAATATTGTCATATTGTCAACACGAAGGAGTTGAGTGATAAAGCCATCGCTCATCATTCGAATTAATAACTATTGGGATGATGAAGAATGGGTCTTTTTGCTATTCGCTGTTCGCGTAATAAATACACAGGTTGAAGCTGTCTAGTCTAGAGCATGATAAAACAAACAATGCGATTGTATGCCTGACGCTCGGCGGGATTAATAAAGAAATAATGTTAACGAACGATCATATGAAAATGATTGTAGATGATGCAATCGGATTTGCACCTCTAGGGAGCATTGTTTCACATGGAATCGCGAACAGGTCGCGTTCCCATTCGGTAGCAATGTTATGCACGCACCTTTATCGCGCACTTCGATTGCGTCGATTTGCATTTTCATGCGGCGGGGCGGGCGCGGACATAATCTCATCATGTGTTTCCGTGTACGTCTGTTTGTAATTATCTAATCGAGGTACTCTGTGCTTCTTGCAGCAACCTCTTCGACACCGGCAGCCTAGTGAACATCATGGCGCCGAATTCGGAGGAAGCCAGGCGCATCGCGACCTTTCAGTGGGGCGAGGAGACACTGACCAAGGTAAGCTAAGAAAACGAATGGAGCTTTGTAGCCATCAAACTAATGTCTCGGTGTTTTGTAGGAAAAACAGCGAGCACCAATCTACAATCCGGAGGACTACGCGCTGTCCATAAAGAAATGGGGCCGCCGCCCGAATATGAGCGCCAACAGCGCGCCGAGTCTCTACAGCAACATCAACATCGCAGCGGACGTGGAGAAGCCACCGACTGGCTCGTACCGCGACTATCGCAACCCGATGCTCACCTCCAACGGCAGCGAGATGACCCTGCGCCAGTTTGGCACGGTAACGGAGCTGCTGGCGAAGCTCAAGAACGACCTCCGGCTCGCCTACCCGAGGTGAGACTAATGCACACATGCAGCAGATTCAAAAAGTACAACGTTTATTGCTTATCAATAAAAGCGTGGTTGCATTGGTGGGCGCTCACAGTTGTAGTACTGGTACATCGGATTCATGTCGTATTGTGGTTGGTTGCCACACATCATTTGATACTGATAGTTGTTGTAGCACTGCCAGAGATTGTCCGTTCGCCTGCCCGTGTGGTGGTGGCGCGGCGAGAGCGACGGCAGCGAGGAGCAGCTGGTGGTGTCTATCTGCGATGGGGGTTTGCGCTTCTCCAATGACATTGCGTTATCCTGGTCCTCCTCCGACTGGTGTTGCCGCGGCGAGGCGTTTCTATAGTATCCGTAGTCACAATTGATATACTGTCCATTCATGTTGTTGCCGGGGTCCATGTAGGTTTGATAAGTCTCGTAGGTCGGTTGTCGATTGGGGTAGTTCGGGTTCGCGCCCTGCGCGGCGTAATATCCAGGCGGGTATCCCGGCGGTTGCTGCTGTTGTTGCTGTTGTTGTTGCTGCTGTTGTTGCTGTTGCTGCTGCTGCTGTTGCTGTTGTTGCTGCTGCTGCTGCTGCTGTTGTTGTTGCTGCTGCTGCTGTTGCTGATACCCAGCGTACTGATTCGAATACTCCTGCTGATTGACGGCCCAGAACGGATAGGCGTTGTTGCGATTATCGTAGTAGTTAGTAGACTGTTGTTGCCTATAGTGCATCTGATATGCCCGTATCTTTTCTTCGATTAGTTTCCTAGCGTATGCTTCGTAGAGTGTGCTATCAGACTTGGTGGTGGGGCGTTGGAATGATAAACAGCTGGATGATCGTGACGAATCTAATGCCGGGATGGAGATGTTAGACGTTTTGTACCTGTCGTCGGGCAGCTTCTCGTGCGACTTCTCGTAGATCTCCTCGTACTTGCGGTTCGCCGGCTTCACCTTCGGACTGACCGCGCTGGGCTTGGACAGAATCGCCGTGCCGCAGTCCACCCTCGTCTTCGTCCCCGGTTTGGTATGAGCTTGGACAACTGGGGCGGCGGCCGCGTGCTTGTCGCGCTCAAATGTGGTTGGCCCCATTGTAGACAACGTGGGGCTGGTGGTGGTCGATCCATGCGATACGCAAGCGCGCAGCTTCGGTAGCAGGTCCTTCACCGTGGTGCTGAAGCCGGTGCCCCGGCTTTTGTAACCACCGCGCTGGCCGCTCTGCCCGGTCGAGCTGCACTTTCCCGAAAGGTGTTCGTGAATCACCTGTATGGTCTGCATGGAACACGCCTTGCGCACCACCTCGCATTGAATCGAGTGATTATTGGTAGTGTTTTCCCCGTCCGAGCTCATCTGCGTGCTCTTGGTGCTCGTTAGCACGGCCTGCACACTGACACACTGTTTTTCCATTTCGCACGTGACCGGCGGCGTGATGGACACAAGCTTCGAAGAGGTCTGGCGCACAGCTTTACGTATATTGGCGACGCTAGATTTCCACGAGAGATCACTGTGCGGCCTCATAATGAAGTTCACGGAGGATATCGACGACTTGCCGGGCTTAACCTTCCGACTCATATTTGATGAAAGCCAACTGCTTGCTGCTGTATATAGCACTAAACATGAACTGACTGGAACGTCGTCTTCTATATTACCAATCTGCGCTTTTACAGAATGGAATTTGTCTGTTTGACTACTGGCTAAGTTGACATGAGGTTGCTTGGACGATGATGGCTGCCTTGAATAATGTGGTTGCTTTGATGATGATGGTGGCTTTGATGGCTTTGATGGCTTTGATGTACATGTAGCTGGTGGCCTTGATGCATATGGTTGCTTCGATGTTGAAGGGTGTACAATGTCATTTACATGATCGACTAACTGGCGCGGCTTGCTGACTCTAGAATGCTTCATGGTTTGAACGTTTCGTGAATTATGTTCTTTGATGGATGCATTATTATTGTTTCCCTTTGAGTGATGTGTTGCTTTTTTAGCTCTTTTATGTTCCTCTTTCCTTTTCTCCATTTTAACAAATATCAACGTAGAAACTTGCAAAAATAAGTTCTAATTTAGTTTGTGTTAAAATCCAATAAAAGTTATTGAGTAAAGAAGTTCGGAACGGGCACAGGAGAACGAGGGTAGCGAAGGTAATTGCCACGCATAAAGGAATTGGTAATTCTGTCTTGGGAAACTTGCGATTGCATCTGAGGCGATAGGAGCATGCGCATGTGTTGATGAAAGGTTTGATTGGTGCGCTGATTTGGTTGAAGTGCTTTCAAATTCATTAGGACGTATTGTTCGCGACGCAAACGCTCGCGACTGTTATAATTGGTGACGCGAGCAGCTAGACTGTGCGCTCTCATTCTTTGTTGGTCTACAGGCTCCCTTCTTACCCGCCCAGTGCAATCCTCCCATGAAATGGACGAGCCTTGCTGCAATGGATTCGGGCATACGTCGCGTAGATCGGTGTATGTCCACTTCGGCTGAAGGGCGAAGCATCTCGAGGAGTGTCCGGATTTGATATCATTCAAGCTTACTACTTCCAACTTGCAGCATCTGCTGCAATTCTTCGCGTAGTGAGGAACAAGAAAGTCATCCTCGTTTATCACGTCCAACCTGTTGTGTGTGTTGTTTTCTACATGCGAATTGTTGTAGGATTTCTTCCCGCAGATTGTTGGGTGCTGCGGCCCAAAATCGCGGAGGAGATGACTCCGGAAAGGATTGGGGTTCTCCACGAGTCTTAGCTTTTCGAATTCTGTAGCGCTCAGCAGACGAATAATATCGTCTTCTGACCTTCTATAATCGGCAGGACTTCTTTGACCGTTCAGCATTAATACAAGATTAATGCTAGATGCGGCAGTAATTTTCGTCTGCGCGACGCAGGATTTTGTTGGATGGGTAGCATTCACATCAACGTGAAAACACTGAGGCTTCTCCCATTTAATCAAAGTTTGGAGAGATGCATCGTTAACTAATTTTTTCGACGTTACCGGACTTATCTCTTGCGCTAACAAATTTTTGATCAGCAGCTCCATCGCACATCTGCACGCCACGTCCGCAATCTGGTCTACGGTTATCACTTTACCCGTTGAGAACTGCAACTTCTCATTGTGACCATCATTTTTGGGCAACTTTTGCGGCGTGGAATGTATTACGGCATAACTGCAGTTCGAACAATTCGGGAAAGAGCCGGTATACGGTAGATTGTAGGAGAAGCGAGTGATTGTGAGCAGTTTCGGAACATTTTTCTTGATGTGCTTTCGTGGATGTGGCGTTTCGGTGCCGGCATCGTTGCAATGACTAAATCGAATGAATTTTTCTTGTTCGCGATAGTTTTGTTTCTTTGAGGACATATTGGACACGAGATAGCTAGGTTTGTTACATGTACCATTTGAGTGAGGCCGGAATTTTGAGTTTTTTTGTTCGAAATACACGGACGAATTTTGTACGGCTTTACCGACGTTAAACCGAAATGTCATTGCATTCAATGATAGACTTTTTTACGCTCGACGATTGTTGCTGAAACAACGGTTGTTTGGGTGATCAAGTGGGCCATGACATGGGCATTAAAATCTATTGCGAATTTTATTGGTTAAAGGGACATTGGTACAATACATATTTCTGAGGAAGATGCAAAAAAAAAACGCTACACATGATGCGTGCACGCACACTGTTGATTTGTTTCGATCCAAAATGAGCAGAAATGTGCCTGACTTTAGCAGGCTGCTCGGGGACAGCAGCAGGCTGCTGTGCACGCGGGCAAGGTGCATGGCTGTTCGGGGCAGGGCACGCAGTCCGGTCCGCCCTGGCATTCGACGAAGTGTCCGGGCGGTTGGAAGCTGAGCCGATGCACCGTGTGATCCTCCATGGGCAGGCTCGGCGGTGCGTAAGTCGGACGCGCCTTCCATGGCATCTCTTCTGGTACCTGGGGCTTCCATGGCAAGTAGGAGAGTTTCTGAATTGTATTGTCTTCCATGCGACCTGCGGACGAAACAATGAAAAGAAAAATTAGTGCTACCATGAAGAACTCTTGTTCTTCCTCTTCTTCTAACTTACCGCATGGCTTGTCCATGGCGTCCTGCTGTTTGATGGCATGCACCTTGAAGTTGTCCACCTCCAGCGGCATGTATGAGAGACGGTTTGTGGTGAGGTCGCTCAGCGGGCAGTCGGACGTGAAGAGGTTGCGCACGGGGTAGCACGGCTGGAGGCGGCAGAATGGCTTCGGCACGTAATCGTGCCTGTTGGTGGTGATGTCCTGCATGGGACCCTCGCCGATGAGCTTGTGCTCGCAGGGGATGATCGGGCATGGTGGCGGTACCGCGTGCCCCATGTAGGAGAGGCGGTGGATGGTGTCGTCGGAAATGCGGCCCTGGCCGATGCACAGATTGTGCGGCGGGCGGATTGGAATCGGCTTACCGCCCTCTACCGGCAGGTACGACTTGCGATAGATGGTGTCGTCCTCCATCTTTAGCAGCGGCGGCCGGTACGCCATCTCCGGCTTGAAGGAGATTGGCCGCGGCGGTTGGATGTAGCGGCACATTCGGCGCGGGGGTTGGCAGTGCGGCGGGCAGCAATCCGGCGGCGGGCAGTTTGGCGGACACGGCGGATTCTGAATCAGAATCGGCCGGGTCGGGGCCGGATGGCACGGTTGGCACTGATCGGGGCACGCCATACTAATGAGCTCAACGGTTTTTGATAAATGATTGTATAAAATAGAATCGGAGGAAAAAATTGATAATAAATTATAGAAATAAACGTGTAAAAAATAAAAAAATGTGCAGCGCTCTGATCAAATTTGGAAAAGGAATTCGTTTAACGTGTTGACATTAGGGAAATAATAAACAAAATGATACTCATGGCTTGCTTGAATCTTGCACCTTGACGATACTCCACGACACCTGGGTAATTTGATATTTTTTTTCGTTCTAGTTTCATTCAGGAATTTGTTGCGGAACCACTTGACGGAGTAACGCTGCTACTGGAATTACTGCGGGCAATACAACTGAGTCAATCTAACAACGCTCCTGGTTCTACTGGAACAACTGGAAAAATCTCTCCGGCAATTCAAAGGCGCGCTCTTTTGGATGAACTCACTTGCCTGCAGTGCTTATTGTACTGCTGCATTCGCTATTCCGAGAGCATTCGAAAATTAACGGCTTCTTCAGCTGGTCTATTCACCCTGGCAGTGTGCATCATGAGCAATGTCAATAAATCCAGAATTATCGCCTTGCAGGTAAGAAAATTACATCACACATCTGCAACGATCAACGAATGTAATCATACCTACTTTTAATTCCAGTTGCTCACAAAGTCATGTGAGCCAACAAGCAACGGCCACTCGTCTGTATCAGAAGCATTGTCCACTCTTCGGCTGCGCTTCGGAGAGCCTGTAAGGTTTCGTTTCTTAGTGGGCATGCTAACTTCGGCGGGAGGACACGGCGAGCTTTTGTACACGGGAATGAAGTTCTTGAACACTTTTATTATATCAGCCGGCAGCATGCAACGCCGGTTGTACATTCAAGCTGAATTGGAGCAGGCTGGTTTTGATCTGGCATCAATTAAAAAGGTATACAAATATATTCTCCACTGCCATCTTGTACCATCGTTTTAATAAATTATTTGGCGTATTGCAGAATATTAGTATTAGCTCCCCGTACGCTGAGCAAATCTTCAGCGAACTGGACGAATGGGAGAAACATCTTATTGATGCGGAGAGCTTAACTATCCGCCTGGAAGATCTGGAAAAGGAAAATGATTCCTTGCGAGACAAGGTGTTGCTTTTGGAGAGGCGCGTGCAAATTCTACAGGAAGAGAAAGGAATTTTAATGTCCTTGGAGCAATGTCTCAAGGAGCGCTGCAGTGAGCTTCAGGATGAAGTTATTTCACTCAAATCATCGTCAAATCTTTCCCTGCAGAAAACAACGTTGAGCATTACTCATAAAGGTATAACGTACTTGTGCTTATTAGTATTTTAAGGCAATATTGACTTCTTTTTTTTAAATTCCATTTAGATCATTCAGCACCAGAAGACGAAGGCATCTCGTCATCCGAACGCAGCATTACTCCCGAAGAACTCGAACGCGAATCATCCGTATATGAAATGTGTAGTGTGCAGAATGAAACCCTCGAGATCGAGAAGGAATCGCCGGTTGATGACCCTGAAGATGAGCACACTGTGGACGAAGAAGAGACGACAATCGAAGAGGTCATCGAAGAACTGCAGAACATCATCAACGATGTGGAGAGTGAAGATTACAGGAAACAAATGCAGGCCAGTCAGAGCATGAATCAAGTACAAATGGAGGAAGCGCAAGCGCGGAGTAAGATCCAGATGCGCGTCGATTCCAACGTCTCCATCGACGACTCAGTCATCGGCAGCGAGTGCGAGATCGTACCCTCCAATTTGCATCCGCAGCCGCCTCGCAAAACGCGCAGCCTGGTCCACCTCTACATCCCCAACGAAGACTACTACAACAAGGAGATATTCTTTGACGAGCCCACCTTCACCAGCGACGAAAGCTCCGATTCTCTGCTCAGCGCTTCCAAGTGTCAGCTCTCGCGCGCCAACAAAGAGTCCACTGGCATTGCAGCCAGCAGACAACTCTACAACTCCATGCTGGAACCACTCGAACACAAAGCGTACTCCAACCACGAGTACAAGTCGAAGAGCTTGGACCGCGTTGGCGACGGTTTGGGCGCGATGGTAGACATCGTCGTCACCGAGAAGTTCGACCATATGGAGGCGCAGAACTTGAAGAGCGACTCGGGCGTCAGCCGCAGCACCACGGACGTGTGCCGCAGCAACAGACACTCCACCGCTAGCAATCAGTACGAGAATCCGAAGATGTTCCTGCCCACGCAGAAGGTGGATGAGCATCGCACGCCAGAAAGTCGTTACTACTTCCCGCGGATTCAGGAAAAGAAGGCTAACAACAGCTTCCACATTAAGAGAGGACACGGCAACGCGGGTATGTATTCCGGGCAGAACATATCGCTGAGCACGATTGGCACGAAGAAATCGGATTACATGACGACAACGGGCAGCCGCAATTCATCAAGTAAATTAACCGACTTTCCCTCTGGCTTGTACTAGAATGCGCTGCGAATGATTTTTATTGATGTTTAAAGATGTACGTTGTAAATTGATTCTTTTGTTCTTTTCAAATAATTATGTGCAATATTATTTAGCTAGTAGATGTTTCATGTATCGTACGATTATGAGTGTATCGTTGATACCGTAGTTTTTAATGTATTTGTTTTTATTTTTTACAAATATTACAAATGTTTCTGTAATCTTACTCGCTATTGGATGGTGGATCCTGTTGGTTTTATGTTATGATCTCTGCCTACCGTTTCTTTAATTACATGTGTTAAATAAATCTTTACGAATACACACATGAAGTGGAGTACCTTAATAAGTCTTACTCGTCCAACCTAGTTTTGGAGTTCGCCGCCTTTAAATCACGTTGAATTTGTTCCAAACTTTTTCCACTTGTTTCGGGAACGAAGTAAAACGAAAATACGGTACTTGCCACACAACAGATTCCAAATAAAAGCAACGGTGCGAACATACCGTATGCCGAGTATAATACCTGAAAGACTTTTGTCGAAACACTGGAATAGATGCCGAAGGTGATGTTCAGCACACACAAGGCATTTCCTTTTATATTTGACGGGAAGAGTTCGCCCAGTAGCAAATTCGGAATGATTCCCAGCCCGAAAGAGTAAACTAACACGTAGATCAGCATTCCTACTATTGGAAAGTACGGCATTCGCACATTGTACAGGCGAAGAAGATCGGGGAGAAAAAAGAAGTACGCCGCTTGGGCGAGCAGGACCATTGCGCATCCAATGCAGGAGATGATCATTGCCCTTCGTCGCCCAAGAATGTCCAAGAGCATGGATCCCGTGCAGCTGCATACCGTCAATGCCGCCGTGTAGATGATTGCTGATGCGCTCGCCGAAATTCCTCCGTCGACATGAATAAACAAGTATGGCGCATAGACGGCAAACGCTGAAATGCCGGCGAACTGTTGAGTGCCCCGTACTGCGATGGCGATTAATAACGCCTGGCGATTCGTCTTCACGCGTACCAAATCCATAAAGCTCTTGTTCAAGCTCATTTGCTCCGCGACGCCTTCGCGCATTTCAAGAAACTCCTTCTCCACGGAGTCGTGCTGGTTGCGGAGGGACTTCAGCGTTGCGAAGGCTTTGTCCTCATCGCCAGTCATCAGATGATAGTAGGGCGTTTCCGGCATCGCCAGGAAGAGCACAAAGAACACCACTGGGATGGCAAGGAAGATGTACGCGGTGGTTTGGAGCGAGTTGGTCGAGCCGACGATGTTCATCAGACAGAGGCCGAAGTAGGCGCAGCAGGACATCGCATTGCCCCAACGGCCACGCACTTTGGGCGAGGAGATTTCTCCGATGTACACCGGCAGTGTGGCGTAGAGGCAGGAGTTGGAAAATCCGCTCAACAAACGTGAGATGTAAATCGTGTAGATGTCGTTTGCCTTTGATATGAGAATCCAGGATAGGAGCTGAGGGATAGCAACTGAGAGTAGGGTAACTTTCCGGCCGAATTTGTCCATCAGGTATGGATAGAGTGGACTGGAGAAAACGGATGCTATAGATGGAATCACCGTTGTGTAGGACGCTTCTTCCATGGTGACATTACTTGGAAATGCATTTGACAAGAGTATTGGGATTGATGGTGACGGCCATGCATATAGAAGGGCCGTGTTGAGAGACACCAGAGCAGCTAAAACAAACAAAACAAAGTTCATAAACTACTATTCACATTTTCACATTAAGTGTACATCTTTTATTTTAATGTTAAGTTCTCTGTGGTAATAATAAAGCACATTTCCCTAAACATTACTGTTATTAATGCTCTCTATTAGATTTAACTATAGGCAAGCGAAAATTATATGCACACGCGTGCCAAATGAATAAAAACCCGTATTGATTGTGAATTGAAAATACATAGTCATATCACGAGAAAATAAACACGCAGATCATGACAAAATATGGACGCAATGGAAATGAAGCCGAATAATATAGAATAGGTATGTTGTGTTAATTTACCACACAACTCAGAGCGTTTGTTTTACACAAAAAATGAAGATTTAAATGAATAAACGCGAAGTTCTAAAGTTATTCTAATTAACGCATCACCACCTCCGCTAGTTTTGACTAACATGTTTGTAAATATTTTCTGTCTGAGTGCGCAACTGTGGAATGTACTGAAATTGATTAAACTTCATGTCAGTCATTGAAATTCTTAGCCATTGTAATTGGTTTTATCAGGTGTTCGTCAAAAATTTGTCGTATACTTCGACGTCATTGAAAAAATATTTGATTTTAAATTTTAAAATTATAATATCTAAACTATTCTGTTGAGAATAGATGAATTAGTTGTAACGTCAAATCTTAGTGTACTCACCAGTAAGTATTGCGAAGATTTGCCTCCATTCTTGTTCAAAGAAAATCCGTTTAACATGAGCCAACAACATATTAGCTAGATGCTAGATTTAAATTTAAAGCAAAGTTAAAATCTTCTTCAAGAATTACGTCGTTTGTGTCTTTTCTCTAGCAAAATGATTACCGTGTATTATTCCCAAATTTTCCCCTCAATTCTCACTCCGATTATGGAAGACGCGTGCAAAGCTTAAAATGATTCTAAATCGAAACATGCATAGAACTCCGACTTGCATTGAATCCCTACCAATTGTGACGGCGAATGTTTGAATTACGCACTGCACCCGTGATTCACTTTGCACTGGCTTAGCAAAATGAACAATAGGAACTAAAGAATTAACGAAAAGTAGCCAAGCGAGGTGCACAAGTCGGCAGGCTTTGGTCAACTCCGTCGTTCGCGAAAATACTGAAAAGACTACGGCAAAGACGTTCGCAAGTGTCGCAGGCGACGCATAAGTAGCCCCACACATCGCCGAAAAGCGTGCGCATGATTGCACACCGTAATGTCGCCCAAACGCAAATCGCATAGGTATGCGATTTGCTGAATTTAATCTAATTGTAGGCAAATCGCGTGTTTATCTGCGAAATATGTGGATTGTGGACAATCGTTATAATTCGATGGTGCATTCCTATTTGCCATCGAATGAAAATCCAGTCGTTGCACGGATCCGATAACGAATATCGCGACTAATCATATTAATTACTAATTCGCACACCGCGTTCGGAGTAATGAAACAAATATTTGCATAGCCCGCATTAGCGGATTTGTTTATCACTTTGAACAAATCAACAACAAAAAATCAACTGAGTATCAAGTGTCAGGTGGTAAAATGTATTTATCAGGACATCAACAAGTGAAACAAGTCAACAATAACAAATCTTGCTTAGCATTGTGCTCGCTCACAAATATAGGCAAATATCACATTCACGTACAGCAAGAGCCGGGCGACTAGAAGGCCTAGAAGAAATCTTTGAACATGAAGACCATCGCGTAGACCCAGGTGGGCACTTCGCGCTTAAAGTCGCCGCGAAATCCCTGCTGGTATAGGCGCGCGCACTCCTGGTGCAGTTGCTCCTGCAGCTGGGAACTCTCGGTGACGATGGCCACCTGCGTCTCCAAGTCCTTGAGCACTGAACGATCGCCGAAGTTCGGCGAGCCAATCAGTGTCAGCGAGGGCTTGTCGGAGCCCGGGGAATAGTACCACAGGCCTTTGGCGTGGTAGGTCCAGCCCTTGCGCATGTACTCCAGGAGATGTATTCGATCCTGCTGCTGCTTTCGATCCAATTTGGTTTTGAAGCGGCGTGCCAGCAGCGTGTACCCATCCGGTATACCACCGGCCATTCCCTTTGCGCCCAGAAATCCATTTGCCTACCAATGACAAACGCAGACATGAAAACTAGCAAAAAAATTTCAAATGTCACAGTTCGTTCTGTGACTGCCGACGTAGAAATAGGCCATCATGCGCCATCTGTGTGCAGTTTATCCAAGTCCCAACTGGGTGGGTTCCCAACTTGGATAAACTGCTATTCAACTGCTATTAATGCGCGCCACCTGCGTTCAGTTCCAACAAGTTTTCTACTTCATTCCTACTTCATTTCAATACCCAGCAATTCATACCATAATACAAAAATCTTACGACTTCCAATGAATTCTAGGTCAAAAATAGAAAGAATGGTATGCTCACCTCGGGATGAGCCATCAAGAGGTGACACTCCGCCTTGGATTGGTTAATCAAACTGCGCACGTAATCGCGCGTCAAATTAAAGTACGCCGTGGCAATGTTCATCTTCGTGCCGGGCAGCGCGTCCGCAAATATGCGCTCGGTGACTTGCACATCCTGCAGGATGCCCAGCTGGCCCATTTGTACCAGCGGAAATATCCAAGTATCTAAAACGCGCTCCGGTCGAACTACACAGGAACACAGCATTGCCAATCAAACAAACACTTACCAAAACCCTCCTGCTTGTGATTGTTCTGATCCACTTTACACTCATTGAGATACTTCTCAATGCTGTCGCCGGCCTTCTGAATGAAGTCGCGTTTGCTGCCTTCGTACGGCGCGCCAAACTCTCCGAAGCGCTCCCCATCATTCTCATCCACGCTGATGCTGAACTTCTGCACCCTGTGCACCAAGCCGTCGTAGAAATTGCACAGATTCGGATCGCGAATCACAAAGTATCGGTCCTGGCGATTTGTAAAGTAATCGTTGGACAAGTTGGCGCCGCTGATGATCAAGGTATCATCAAAGATGTACAGCTTCATGTGCTGCACTCCAAACAGCTCATTCCATCTGTTTGGCATCACCTTCTTCAGCATGCCGCGAAGTGTGGGCGTATGATACAATGACAATGTGCAGCCAGGTGAATGACGCAGCAAAGGCTGAAGTATCTTCCTATAAATTAGTTGAATATTTCAGCTCGGGCATTACATTTTCATCAACATATCTCAAAATTGACCTGGAATTGTCTGTAAACCGGCTGCCTCTTGAATAATCAAGCAATATGTTAATCTTTAATTGACTTAGTTGGCTATTGTTCATCAGTGAAGCAACTAGCTGCTTCTCCAGCTCACCATTGCCAAGATACAAGCTTGCAATGGTGATACGCTTCTTTGCATTCTCACAGCACAGCATTAGTGTGTTGAAGAAATCCTTGGGCTCATATAGAATAGTAATATTCTTGGCGCTGATTGGGAAGCATGGTGTCATGTTGGTCAGCCATGCCAAGTGAAGAGTTTCTCGCTTGGTGAATGGATGTGGAAATGTTGCTGGTGTTTGGAGTGATGAGTCAATCACAGTGTTGATCAGTTTTCTGAGCATGATGTAAATGTGTGGATCTTGTGGCTTAACCTGATAGTGAATCAGTCACGAATTAATCTTGATTGCTCTTTGGAATTTCGGAAAATTGTGAATGTTTATTACTTACCTATGAATATGCCCGGGCGAAATGTGAGAAATAATATGACGTCTCGTCTCCTCTTGCTGCTTTGATTTACATCCACAGAGTGAATGTCAGCGTTGCAAAGTTACACAATTAAATATGATTACAGCCCGCGTTTCATGTAATACTGAAGTGGAGTTGATGAATTTTTGTTTCTGAAATTTCAGGTTTGGTTTTGATTTGATTCGTTTCGCAGCGGACGTGTGGTTTGTGAGAGATTTGGCATTCAGCATGTGAACACGCTTGAAATGACTCTGGTAGTTGCTGCCAGATGTCGCATCGATGTAGTTTTCCAACTTTGCTAGTTTCCTATGTCGTGAGCTTTTTGATTATTCATTCTTCACAATATCCCTATTGATTAGGAGCGCTTTCCTTTTAATTTTCCCTTGTAACCATAGCAATAAGAAAGGATAACAATTATGTGCAAGTAGATTACAGTGCGTTTTATAGTAGGATTTTAGCCGTAATTTATTTAGTCGGAAAAGATTAATGTTACTATTTCCTATTTCCCTAAACGCAATTATAGTTCGTACGTAAGAATAAGAATCATAAGATCGTATGATCGTACGATCCTAAGAACGTAACGGAGAAAAATTAAACATTACCATCTTTTTACGATCTTAGGATCTTACGATTTTTTTACGTTCGGACTATAATAATAATGATAACGCTTAATCCTTCAAAAACAGCTAAATGCCAATTACAGTGAAGAATATGAAATTACACAATGTGTTACAGCTTACAGGTCAGAGGAGTACGATTGCGATACAGAGTCTAATATTGTGGACAGGTCGTGATAAAAGATAAAACACGTCACATTGAACACACCCACTGCTAAAAATAGTACACATTTGAATCACATGCGATCTAAGTAAAGTGTTCGTTCTCGGCCTATCACCAAGTAACAGCTGTTGATTGCGAAGTTGCCTGTGCTGTACTACAATATTAATAAGGGGAAATTTTAACATTAATCTTTTCTGACTAAATTATATTAAATTATAAAATTACGGCTAAAATCGTACTATAAATCGAGCTAAAACTTTAAATGATTGTTGGTGACAAATGAAATAGGAGTGTGGGTGCTGGTGCTAAACACTAGTTAAAACTATGGCCATTATTCATGGGTCTGAACTTCGCACATTCAATGATACTATCATAAAAAAAACAAAAATATACCTTATCCAGGTTTTTCAAATTCACATACGTGCTAATTTCGTATCTTAATTCACTAAAAATGGGAATAAATATTTTGCACTACACACATACACAACACAGGCTCAAAAATGACGTATGTAGCGCAAAATATTTATAATTTTTAATTAATTAAAATTCGAAATTAACACGTATGAGACTTTGTCAAGCTGAATGAGATGTATGTTTGTTCCTTACATGATAGTATCACTGGATGTACGAAGTTCAGACCCATGAATATTCCTCAAGAAACGATAAATGAAATAAACGAACAAAGTACATTATTTTAAGACTTTTAGATTAATTGCACAATACATTCAATTCATATTAAAGCACACATGAAATAAACGAACAATGTATTTTTAAATATATTTTTATTGCTTGAATTGTGAAAAATAAAACAATAATAACTAGTTTCTTCTCTTTGGTTGAAATCAAATTGGTTCTTCTCTATATCCAACAAAAACGTATTTAACATGTACAACTTGCTGCATCTTCAATCAAGATCGTTTTCACATAATTTGTCCATCATACTACAAAAGTGAATATACAAGTTTAATGACTAGCATGGAAATATCACTCAAGAAAAACATGATTATGAACTAATTACAAAATCATCTCTAATACATAATTTGGGCAGTCGGTGGCCGAATGAATAACAACCGCTAGCTGCAACTAGATAGTAAAAATTATTTGTCTTTTATATTTAGGGCATACGCTTATCATTATACATTCGGTGCGTCTTATGCTGCCGTTAAAAAAATATATAATACTAGTCTGGTATCAAGAATCGTTTATAATCTACACAAAGTAGCTATCATCGCGCCTTAAGAAATAATCAGCGTGTAAAAATTTTGCGAAAACTGGTGCGCGACTTTATCTCGTACAAATACGAATAGAGAATATAATATATATATATAAATAAATAATACAAGAGCAATGTCCAATGTTCAGTCTTTGGTACAGCTTCGTGCGGCCCGCCGCCGAGATGGGTGGCGGACAGTAATCAGTACTAGTCATAGTAAATGCGTACAAATCCCAGTCAAGTATTTACAAAAATGTACAGCACACGCAACATGTGCACGAGGTGAAGGCTCGGGGTTTAAATCCGGCATGATTACACACCGAACCGATTGTAGACGTACTCACTGTTGACGCCGTCGCCGAGGTCGATCAGCGTCTCAATGTTCGGATGCATTACGTTGAAGATGATCGCGAATATCGTGCAGGCGGCGGTGATGCCGAGCGCCACCCACGAGAAGAGTTGCTCGTGCAGCTTCTGCTCGAAGTTCTTCAGGACGAAGAGACCGAGCGTGAGGCCGGCGCCGGCACCGGTGAGGTGCGCCACGTAGGAGACGGGCGGGCCCATCGATTCAGCCGCGTAGCGCGAGTAGATTGCGTAACCCACATCGCAAGACACTGTAAAAGATGGCGACGTTAGTTTACAATGTACATGTTTGTTTGGCGAATAAAAACGTACCAATTGCAAGAATGCCAAACAATCGCAGAATGCCGCACTGCATGTTGTTGTAGTTGAGCAGGACGTTGGCAAGGTGGGCGGCGAGCAGCGCATAGACGCCGCCGGAGGCGCCGACGAGGAACACGTCCGGATCGAAGACGGACGTGCCCAGCGAGCCGGCCGCCACGCCGGCCATGTAGATGAGCGCGACGCGCGCCGACCCGTGGACCATCTCCAGCGGCAAGCCCACCATCAGCTGAACGAAGAGATTGAAACCCAGATGGACCCAACTGTACAAAACACACAATGCAATTAGTCTCTTTGCGTCGCGAACATTCGCATTCACACTTACCCAGCATGCAGCAACATGTAGAGAAAGAAGCGCCAGATCTCCAGCCGCTTGTCGGGGCGGTAGATTAAGACGGAATCCTTGGGCACTGGACCGGACGGATTGAGTTCACCCATGCTGATTGAATAATAAATAAAAAATCCCAACTGGAACAGAGAAAACGAAACTATTAGATATATCTCCGCAAGCAAGGCATTGGTAGCTTTTGGCTTTTGAGGTAAAACGCGCTAAAAATACCACGCGCAGGATTTAAACCAATAACACCCGGAAGATGTCAATCTGCACGCCGCGCGTTTGGAGGAAACAAAACGCTGGCGCGGCGCAAGAGCCAGGGAGAGAAAGTAAATCGGTATCATTGCAGACTATAAATAAAAATCGGTTTGATTACTCAAACGGATACGAAGAGCAGAAGGAAGAAAACTTGGTGAGCGCCTGCAGGTCTGCAGGAGGGTAAATTTCACATTTTTCGAATTGAAAGTCTAAAATTACCCTGTTTTACACCAAATTTACTACCTTTTCCGAAGGAAGCAGCGCGCACCCGAACAGGAAGCATTTTCTATATATAAACGCCCAAGATTTACTCGATTTATCAAATTGCTTCGGTCCTGAAGCAGCAGTGGAGTTTCCGTAAAAGGGGAATATACATGCCCAGAGCACCCCTCGTTTACAAATTTATTAAGGGAATTATGGGGGAAAACTGTGCTCTGCACGTGCTTCTCGTTTGCTGCCGGCTGCTTGCCCCGAATTTAGCGCGCCCCTTGCAAGATGTGCTTCTGACCATTCGCCATTTGGGAGCAGGGGCACAAAACTGCCATCGCCAGCAGATGGCCCGCCGCTCGGCGAACAAAGGTATATCCGCGTTGCGGCGCTGGGTCTGCCCGATCGGAAATAGATGCAAGCTACGAGCCTTAATCAAAAATCTTGGCATAATTAACTTACCTCCACGAGTGTGACGATGATGATGAAGATCGGTGGCGGCCGGCAGGTATAGTGGTCTGCATAGTACTTCCGGTCCCTTTCGTCCGTGAGGAATTCCTTTGCAATTACTCCGACCATTCTGTAAAAACGAACGCAACGATATTTTATGAAAACTGAAGGCGAGCAACCAGAATTTTAATCACGTCGGGGATGACAGTTAGGCGCGATTGCTAGATCGTGCCTTATGGTTAATCAATTTTGACGTGTTATTAATGACACGCAGCGTTCAGACGCTCCAACGCACACTACGCTGAAAAAATGTGCTCAAATTTAAAGCCGACAACTCGCAATAGTATTTAGTGCACCTAAGAAAGAAAGAAAGGTCGGGCAGCAATCAGCCGGCGGGATTCAAGACCCTTTTTTCCTGAGGTGCACTCAATATTTTTTCGCCTCTTCAATTGC
>JARJDQ010024766.1:0-11731 GCA_030264215.1 Geostiba sp. GC000077
GTCATCTCGCAAGAGCACCATGGCACAGGCTTCATCTGGACTTCGTGGGCCCCTTTGAAGGAAAGATGTGGCTTGTTTTGGTTGACTCTTACACGAGATGGTTGGAAGTCATACCGATGCGAGACATTTCGGCGACACAGACCATAGCAGCCCTTCCCCCGATCTTCTCACGCTTCGACTATCCACGCATGCTGGTAACCGACAATGGGCCACAGCAAACATCAGTCGAGTTCGAAGGGTACTGCAGGGAGAACAACGTGACGCATGTGAAGGTTACGCCATACCACCCGAAGTCTAATGGACTCGCAGAGAGGCCTGTCCGCACCTTCAAGGAACGGATGCGCGCGACAGATTAAACGATCGACACCTTGGCTCCTCTACACAAGTACCTATTCTCGTATCGAAACACGGTGCGCAGGTCCACGCACCGAACCCCAGCACAGCTGATGTTCGGCAGACACATTAGGTGTTTTCGCGACGCTATGGTTAATGGTTGGTTTCCATTAGGGTTCAACCAACCATTTTCGCGTGATAAACCAATTACGTCACGGGTCGTTTGGTTTACTTTTGGTTAATTTTGGTTTAACCAAAGTGTAACCTACTCAAAAGTACGGTTTTCATTTTGGTTTTTATCTGACAGATATGAACAAACGCAAAGAACGAACCAAATTGCAAACGAAAGATTTTCCCAAATAAGCTAATGTGGCGTCATCAATATGACGTAGCAATAAACCAATCCAGAACCAACGATTAACCAAAACAGAACCAAACGTTCGTCGCGAAAACACCTCTTGTTTCCCATTTTAACCTACTTAAACCCAATGTCAAGGACAACATGGTGTGCGAACAGCTAAGGCAGAAGGAGCATCACGACCGTTCGTCCGTCTACAGGGAGTACGCCACGGAGGACACCGTATGGGTGGACGAGCGCTCCACCTACACTATCAATCATAAAACGTTGAAACAACTAACAAGTTTCAAAATTTGAAATTTTAGGTTATGTTGCATCGATTCGTCGGTCGTCTACCATGACCACCACGGCTGGGCTCGGATACTCTCACCGATTTTGATCAGTATAATCAAACTGTATTGCGTGTACTCGATAGTGGTAATAAATTGTTCTTGAGGTAAATTGATTGTTAATGAGGAAATCTGTTATGTTTACTCATTTGGGTATTAAATTATGTATAAAATGTTGAATATTTTCCTAGAATTTCAATTTTGTTGATTGACTGTTGACTGTTTTAACATGTTGAGTACTGCTGAACTAGCGCGTTAACACAGGTTAACTCGTCAAATATGGCCGTTAAACGATCAAACTTACGCGCGTTAATTTGAGTTATCGTGGTGCCCGTGCATTAGATTAATAACTATTTTCGATTTTACTTTGTTTTTGAACTGTTTTACTATAAATAGCAAACTTATAATTATGTATAATTCTCTAGTAATTCTCATTGTTTAATCCACTAGTGACATTGTACAGAACAATGACAGAACAGTTACAATCGGACAGCATACTCGAAACGCATTATATTAAATAATTTGAAAATTCCGCGCTTTTTCAATTTCATTTTCAGAAATGAAACATACATTTTATTGAAATTTCAAATGTGAAACTTATGAATCTCTATTTTTCATTGAAATCTACATCACTACAAAAATGTATAAAATCGTGAGCGTGTTTTGTTTTGACTTTTTTCAGTCGCTGCCAGTCGTAAGTTGCTGACTGCGGACTGCTAGTGAGTAGTGCGTACTGCCGTACGGCGCATGCGTGTGGTACTCAAGTCGCGACATGCGCGCTGTGGGCCCCCCCAAGTGCGGAGTCGTCGGTCGCGGCGTGGCGTGAAAGTCTCGGGGAGCTCGGGCGCCCGCGTTTGACGTTTCAAAATTTCGCATATCCAAATAAGGCCTTTTCGCTCTCCCTCCTCGCGCGCGCGTGCGCCCCTCCCGGCTTCTTACGCCGCGCGCAGCGGCGCTCCACAGCGCCGGTCGCACTCTGCACCACGACTGCCGACGACGACGACGACGTCCACAAGGGGGGAATACGCTTGGCGCTGCGTCGTCGCGACCTAGCGACTTCGCGACAATTCCAATTGTTCGGGCCGTAGCTGCAGCTGCAATTGCAACTTCACTGCACTTGTTCAAAGTTGAAATTCAAGTTGGATCGACACCCGGGGACCCAGGCCGATAGCGCGCCGCGCCGCCTTATCACAATCGCTATCGCGGCCTCAGCGGTTTGTTATCACCGCGCGACGGCTGCGCTCGCAAAGCATCGGTTTCTAGTTTAGTCCACCAGTCCACAACTCCACACGTTTAGTGAGTTTAGTCAGTTCTCAGTTTAGTGCTCAGCGGCGCGCGGCACGAGCACAACGCACGCGGAAAAAGTTGACCTGAGGACGTGCTGCAAGTGCGTCTAACCTCCAAACTTCCGAAAGTCGTCGTGGTTGCGTGCACTTCAGCAGACTTCAGCACTTGGTGCCGTGTCCCGTGTGCGAGCACCGCGACACACCGACGACATCGAAAGCAAAGTTTCGCGACGCGTTTTGTGCTTGCAAAGGGGATTATACACAATACGCCAGCAACAAAAGCTCAACAAAACTAAATCGTAAGTGAGACTCTGTGCAGGTGCAGTGCGTATGCGGTTCATTTGTTATTTTGTTTGTCATTTGTTTTGTTCAAGTATTTTGCAACCCTCACAACTCCCACGCGCTTTTATTTATGTTTATCGATTTTCCTTTCTGCTAGTTTTGAATTGTTTCCGTTTTCTTTTCTTATGCTCTTGCTGTTTGTACGTGCATCGTATTGTTTGTGTATTTTAGATGTCGTTCCGCGTGGTGCGTAGCTCCAAGTTCCGGCACGTGTACGGGCAGGCGCTGAAGCGCGAACAATGCTACGACAACATTCGCGTCAGCAAGTCCTCCTGGGATTCGACGTTCTGCGCCGTCAATCCGAAGTTCCAGGCGATCATCGTCGAGTCGGCCGGCGGCGGCGCCTTCATCGTCCTGCCCCACAACAAAGTAAGTGTCGCTCTTCGCTCCGAAAAAGTGGGTGTAACTAATCGTTAATGTGTAATAATAGCGGAAGTGATAACACGCGCACATTTGTGTGCCAATGCCACTGTTTGTAGCGACAGTGCGCGCCATTGTTTGCCGTTTGTACGCCGGCACTTTTTCCCCGTTGATCACGTCGTTATCTCGACGAGCGGCTGCGTGTACTTGTAGTATACTCGGAAGGTGTGTCCGTGCGGTCGTGTGTCTCATACTGGGAGCCTACAGTTATTTTCGACGATGATTTGCGATGCGAATCGAGAATCGATATTTATTGTCAATGCGCGTGTGACTGGGCCAGCGGGGTGGCCGGAAAAGCGTTGAAATTTAGCAATTCTGGGTTATTAATGAAAATGTTGTGGGCACGGGTGCATGCGTGCGGGACTGCGCGCCGCCGCCTGCCGCCACGCGATGTATTATTAAACCGGCCGGCGCTATTTTTACGTTGCCACGCTGCCCCGCCGACTTTCTAAGGCACCCGGTGTTGGCGGTGTTGGTTTCGGCGCTTTTTTGACGGCGTGCCAAAAAAAAATCGACGCGCCGCGTCTTGCAGCGCGCATCGCGCCCGCAATAGTCATCTCCGCGTCTCGGCGTGTCGATTTTTCGCTTATTCACGCGCGCCGGCTGCAGGCGGCCCGTATTTCTCGCCGATGTAGCGATTCGCAATCGTCTGGAAATTGGCACGAAACTGAAATTCCAAGCGGAAATTGTGTCAATTTGTTTTTGCACTGGAATTCACTTGCATGCTGGTCATCAAACATCCCTAGATTGATATTCCCCTAGTTCCCTAATATTTCGCCATTAATTGCTAGCAGGGTAGCCATCAGACTATCTCGAATGAAAAGTCCCTAGTCTCTCTAACCTCGCGTTTAGGCCTCTGCGCTTCTGGTAGCACACATTTTGAATTTTTGATATCTCAGGTTGGTCGAATCGCGGCTGATCATCCCCTCGTCGGCGGGCACAAAGGGCCCGTGCTGGATATTGCGTGGTGTCCGCACAACGACAACGTCATTGCCTCCGGCAGCGAGGACTGCGTGGTGAAAGTGTGGCACATCCCCGACGGCGGGTTGATTAAAACCCTCACCGATCCCATCGTCGACCTAGTCTGCCATCAGCGACGGGTGGGTCTGGTGCTGTGGCATCCTACGGCGCAGAATGTCCTCCTTACTGCCGGCAGCGACAATAAAGTGGTCATTTGGAATGTGGGCATGGGTGAGGCGCTCATCCAGCTCGACTGCCATCCGGACATCGTCTACAGCGCTTGTTTCAATTGGGACGGTTCAAAACTGCTCACCACCTGCAAGGACAAAAAGATTCGCATCATCGATCCGCGCTCGGGTGAGATCGAAGCGGAGGCATTATCACACGAAGGTATAGGAACTTTTTGTGAAATATAGTTTGCAGTTGGTACTGCTCTAAACAACCGTAATACCAACTGTAGTCAAGTTGAGATGCGACCAATCAGTTTGTTTCTGCGCCATGTTTAATATTTCATATTTTTTTGCGTTTTTAGGCTCAAAAGCGACTCGTGCGATATTTCTACGCCACGGGCTGGTGTTCACCACTGGCTTCTCTAAAATGTCGGAGCGGCAGTACAGTTTACGCACGCCGGACGCGCTTGGTGAGCCGATCGTGATGGTCGAACTGGATACCTCCAACGGCGTGATGTTCCCGCTGTACGACCCAGACACCAACCTGGTGTTCCTTTGCGGAAAGGGCGATTCGGTAATAAGGTAAGTGTCGGTATTATACTTAAATTAGACTCTCGGTGCATGTGTGTAGCACTAGCATAGATTCACTTTCGGTAGTCGACTTTCTTTTCACTCGTTTGTTTGTTTTTTTCGTTGTTTTACTCGTAGATACTTTGAGATAACGCCGGAGCCGCCCTTCGTGCACTACATCAACACGTTCCAGACGCCCGACCCGCAACGCGGCATCGGCATGATGCCCAAGCGCGGCAACGACGTGACATCCTGTGAAATCTCGCGCTTCTATCGCTTGAACAACTCCGGCTTATGTCAAGTAAATAATTTGCCTTGCTCTTTAGTCCTAGAATCCTAGCCATTCTTCCTGTAGGAAGAACTGTAGTAGTCGTAGCAATGTAGTGTTCGTTCGTAAAGTGAAATGATATGTGTGTGTTTCGCCAGGTGATCACAATGACGGTGCCGAGGAAATCCGAGCTGTTCCAAGAGGATCTGTATCCGGACACGCTCGGCGACACAGCGGCGCTGACGGCGGAGGAGTGGATCGGCGGCAAGGACGCCGAGCCGCTGCTGATATCGCTGAAGGACGGCTACAAGCCGCCGGAGTCCAAGGCGGCGCTCTCAGTCACAAAGCGCGGCAACGTTCTGGACAAGATGCCGCCGAAGACGGGACGCGGGGCAGCCAGCCAAGCATCACCAGTATCAGTAAATATCTATCAAGTCCTACAACCATCCCCATACAGACAAATGCTAACAAATGTTTATTTACCACCCCCAGGACAAGACGCTGCAGGAGTTCGCCGAGGAAATCCGCAAGCTGAAGGCGATGATCGTCAAGCACGAGAACCGCATTCGTGCGCTGGAGGCCGAGGTGAATGTGGGACGCGCCGCGGCGCCGCTGCCGGCGGTGACGTCGACGACGCAACCGACGATACCGATGGACGAGGATGGGCCCGGCGGCGACGGGCTCGCCAGCCCGCCGCTCGGCCCCGGCGAAGTCTAGCGCCGCATTCGGATCGCAGATTTGTGATTGGTGATGCTGCAAGTCCCTCAAAGCCAAAACGAGTACAACGGCGGGCGTCGCGTGCGCACACATGCGCGAAACACTAACCAAATATTTGTTGATGTCTTTTTTAATTACCTGAGCTATCCGCAGACGGTTGAAAGTAGCAAATGATTTAGCGCGCTGCAAAGGCTGCAAGCCTGCAATCATGAACAAAGTTAACCCTAACCCTAACACTTAACATAACACTAACATTAAACACAAAGCCTAAATAAGCATGACAAAGAAACCACTGACAACGAAAATGATCTCGCAGTACATGCAACGATGCTACGAACATCAATGCCCGGCGCAATCATGAATGTTTCCTTCTGCAATAATTTGCCCACTGTACATAGTACTGCAACCGCAAACACGAAGAGGAACGCAAAGAGAACTTAATATGTACACAATTATTTATTTACTTTGTAGCATTGTACACGTCGTATTAGTTTACATGTCATTTACACTTGTTTTATATCTTATATCATTTTTATTCATTGTTACGGACCGCGCATGTCCAATTATTTGTCGTGTGTTTTGACACTCATTGATTGCTCACTTATTTCTTACTTGAGGTGTTGAAGCCGCCCGAATGACATCGGCAAAAGGAACAAACAATACGTTTTGTGGGCATGTCACATGCACAAAACACTTGTATAAACTTGTATTTTATCTAGTTCGTAATATTGTGAGTATTGTACGCATTAAGCTCCCCTCCCAGTGCCTTTAATGTGAATTATTGTCTATGACTATAACTATTGTCCAGAACGCACACGTATTCTGAACCCTCATCAAGTGCCAAAAACCAAAAAGTTACACCTACACATGTATGAAACGCTAGAAATAAGTTGAAGTTGTAACGAACACATACACATACACTGAGAAAGCTATGAGCGGCTATGAGGCATTACATATTTACATCGGTATTGTTTTGAAGCCCGAACGTTGCGTTGGGAAGTTTAATTAAGAGAGATTAATGATATTTAAAGTATTTGTTGTTGGGATGAGGAAATGAGGCCGAGGCGAGGAGCATGGGGTTTTTAGATCGATTGAAAATTTAAATTATTGCACACGTTGACACTGATGCTATAAGTACGAAATCATGAAGATGAAACGTTATTGCTATTGCGACGCTTTAGATTTTTGAGCAATTTTATTATTAATAAAAAGAATGAAACAAAGTGGCTGCTCAAAGCAACAAAACATATCCTACAACTGCAAAAGTAACAAGTCATGCTTCTTTCTATGTGCAATAGTTTCTATTAATGTATTAACTTATATTTTTTGCTTTTACATTTTTATATTTATGATGTGTTTTTATTACATAAGTTGCGGCATGAGCACAACCTTGATGTAATGTTGGTTGCCTACAGTCGCTGATGTTATTGGTCACTGTTGGTTTGTGTGTGTGCACTGCGCTGGTTGCCAACTGCCAAGACCCAAGACATATTTCGAGTCGTTTGCACATTTGGGGAACAGGGACAAGGGACAAGACAGACGAAATCCTATCAACTTTGCTAAGGTACTTGTAACGCTTGTAGCTTTTAACTTGTGACGCTTAGATTCTGTTAATTATTTAGATTTTAAGCTTTACGTGTGCGTTTCTGCTACGATTGCATTCGTGTTGTGTTGAGCATTTTGCTTTGGGTTTGCAATTGCACTGCAGGTGCAGCGCCCAGCGCGCAGGACGTTTATAAACCAAAAACCAACACAAAGCAAAATGGCTCAACCTGCTGAACCGGCTGCACATGGTAATGGCACCGTTCGGAAGGATTGTTTATGATTGTGATTGTAACGTTTTTCTCGCATACTCGCAGAAAGTTGCTCGATTTGTTCTGTTTCGGTGTCATTCGCCGGGTGCCATTTTGCGAGCGCCCCCCGTGGACAAATTCGGAGACGACACACGACGGTGACGGAGACGTTTTCGGGCCGCTGCCCGCATATCAGCTGTGTCCTGCGTGTGGATAACTCGTACGCGGTGTCGGCAGCGTTGTGCGTTTGCTTTTGGTCACAGGCACAGGTAAATTGCGGCAATTGCAGAGATAAAACGCGAGACGGTGCATGTCACGTAGTCAAGATAATCGACGCGTACCCCTGGCAGTTGCAGGCCGTTTGAAACACTGCCACTTGCAGTGTCCAGCTCCCAAAATTTGCCGGAAGTGACAACATTTTGTGACCGCCGCTGTGTGACGCGCAGTGCGCAGAGCGGGACGCCGGGCCGCAGTCACGGGTTTCGGGATTTGCGCTGTGTCCGCTGGGTGTTTGTAGTTGGCGTGACCGCTGATTACTCGAAATATTCGTACTTATATCGATCGTGATTCGCGGCGCGTTTGGTAACGTAGCATGCAAGTGCCTGCAACGCTTTGAAGGTTAAAGCAAGCAATACTCAACATTTCCAGCAGAGGGAACAGGAAAGGGCATATTGGTGTAGGGCAGTAGTAAGCTAAGGAATATGTCCGGCGAGGAGTCCACGGAGACGGCAGCGGAGGAGTCCGCGGCCGCCGCGAACTGCGACGACGAGTGCGACATCGTGCGCTCGAACAAGGGCGGGCCGAAGCTGATCCATCGCGGGTACATCTACACAGTGCACAAGCAGCGCCCCGGTTTCGTGCGCTGGCGATGCACGCGCCGCAGCTTATTCTGCAAAGTAAATGCATATTTATGTCTCCATTTTGAAAAAGGCTCGAGCGCGGCCATCTTGATTTTGTGCGTAACGTGCATCGTGCATGTTTCTGTTGCAGGGCAGCATGATGACGACGTCCATCGAGCAGGGCACCACGAAGAAGGTCCTCACGCCGCACAATCACGTGCCCGATCGACACGCCGTGCAGGTGACAATCGCACGCGGCCGCCAATGCGAAGCGGCGGCGGCAGCAACGGAAGACTCATCATCGCCGGAGAATAAAAACGCGCTGGACCGGCTGAAGAACCTCGGCACGGCGGTGCAGGTGAAGGCGCCGCAGTTGGCGCAGGCGCTCGCCCATCACAAGCGCAAGACGCGACATAGCGTGGAGCTCATCGACGACGAGATGCCCACGCTGCTGGACGCGACCAAGCCGGCCGCCCCGCTAAAAGTCTCCAAGCGCATCATGGAGAAGCGCCAGCTGCGCCTGCTGAGCTGCGCCAATCCCAAGGCCAAGCGCAAGGGCGATGAGTACTTCTCGCAGATCAAGAGCAGCAAGGACACCAAGATGAAGATCGTGAAGGTGACGCGGCCGGAGGCGGTAGAAGCTGCTGCAGCAGTCGCTCCCCCTACAGCTGCGTGCCCCATCGAAATGGTGCAGAAGCAGGCATCCGCATCACTGCTGGTGCGCAAGTTGCCGATGCAAGAGCCGGAGATCGAAGCCGAGGACGACGAGGTCTGCCTGAAGTGGAACAGCCACCATAGCAATATGCAGTCGGCGTTTCCCTTCCTCTTGGCGAGGGAGCAATATGTCGACGTGACGCTGTGCAGTGAGGGCCAATCAATACGATGTCACAAGGTATATATGCACGTTTCAATCTAAAAGAAAAAGTTTTAATGAGAACAATGTTTTAGCTGGTGCTATCAGCGTGTAGCACGTACTTCGATGAGATTATCAGCGGCATGACCCCCTGGCAGCACCCAGTCATCTATTTGAAAGGTATTCCCTTCTGGGTCCTGAAGGCACTGATCGACTTCATGTACGTCGGCGAAGTGAGCATCGAACAGTCCAAGTTGCAGTATATTTTGGACGCTGGGGAAGAGCTCAAGGTAACAAAACAACTTTTTTTGTGTGTATTTTAAATCACATGTTTTAATGTTGTTAAACATTTAGATTAAAGGTTTAACCACTGCAATACCGCAGAGCACACCCTTCTCCTACGTGCAAGTACCTGACGCTGCAAATCCAAATCACCTGCCACATCACAACCGTCGCGTTTCCTCGGCATCTTCACCGGTAAAGCTGGGCGGGCATAATCTAGTGCCGACAAAGGCGCCCAATGTGTTTAAGATAGCACTGAGTCGCGACCACTTGACGAAACTATCCAGTGAGGCGGCCAGCAAGCTGTTTAAGAGCGCCCTGCAACGCAAAACTAGGCCGGGCAATATGGTCTCGCTGCTAAATAAGAATGCGCATGTGCAACAACCACAGTTACAGATGCACATCAAGGAGGAGAAGGTGGACAAGATGCCCGAGGTGGAAGCTAAGAATGTAAAGGATGCAGCTGTGAATCCTGTGAGTAAGGAAAAGGAGAAACCAGCGAAGCAGGTGCCCAAGCGGCCTGCAAAACGGCGCTTGTCGGAGACGAATGATGTAATATACGAACTTTTTAGCTTGTGCTTCACAACATTGATTTATACTTTTATTTTAGCCTGATCTGCCTGACCATCTGCAGTTTGTCCGCAAAGGCACACGATCCCGACCGCTGGTGAAGACGCCCAAAATCTACCAGACGGAGGTGTCGCCAAAGCGCGAGTCTCGCGACCGCTGCACACCCGTCATCGTCGGCGATGATTCCTCCTCATCCTTCGCGACGCTCACACCGACACCGCACAAAGTATCGCCGCCGCCGGAGAAACAACCGCCCGTTTTGAAGCCGGTGTCATTGCTCCGAGAAAGACCGCTGTTTTCGGCCACCTCCGACAAGCCCTATCACCAGCCGCCCACGTTTGGTGCACCAGTATCGGAGGATGATGCAAACGATGAGGATGACTATCTGCAGATTTCGCAGATCAAGCAGGAGCCGATTGATATCAGCGAGACGGATGTGTCGTATGGGAACTTTATTAATGAGGAGCATGTGCTGCGCTTTGACGAGGACGAGCCCGGGGAGAACGATGATGAGGATGATCTCTTGTTGGATGCGGATGGGGATTGCAGTCAGGAGGAGTTTATGGAGGTGATTACGCCGACGTTGCAGCAGGACTCGCAGGAGGGCTCGCAGGAAGACATTGATGATGCTGAGCAGAGTGGGCAGGTTATTTTGGGGCCGCCACGCGAAGATAGTGAGACGCTTGATACGAGTGATGAGGCGGTGTTGTTTCGAAAGGAAAACGAAGGAGTGACTGATTAGTTTAAGAATAGTTTCGTTTCTGTATTACTCTTTTCATACCCCTTATAATGTTAATTCAAATATTCTGTTCGCAAATGATAATTCACAATCACGAGTGCAATATTGTGATGATCCTGGTTGCGGAAGAGGGGCCTGTTAAAATGTACCCTATAACAACTCTAGGGAGACGGGAAATTATCCAAAATTCTTCTTAAAGTATGGCTAATTCCGAAGAAATGAAAACCCCGCCCTCAGCGCTAGGATGCATGAGCAAATGATAGTGCATTTTGAAGGAAAAGAGAGTCCCATACCCTCTACATTTATGTAGCGCACTGTTGCAAGACGGAGACAGGTATACAATACACACTATCCTTGTTATTTATATGATTCATCTAATTTGACAAATTTGTGAAAATCAAACGTTGGTCATATTTTCTAAACGCGTACACCGATTTTCACTTCCTTCAGCTGAGTACATTGCCAAAGAGGCGCTCTTAAATTTCCACTCCCTTGCCACCCCCTCAGGGTACGGGAAGTGCCCTAAATATGCTCTCAAAGATAAGCAATTTTTCAACATTTGGAAAACACGCGTTGGAAAATCGGGTATATTTCCTAAACGCATGCTCCGATTTTCACTTCCTTTAGCTGAGTACATAGCCAAAGAGGCGCTCTTTAATTTGCATTCCGTTGCCACCCCGTCAGGGACCGGCAAGTGCCCCAAATGTGCTTTCAAAGTTGAGCAATTTTTCAAAATTTCTGAAGACGCGTGTTGGTAAATCGTTCATATTTCCTAAACGCGTTCTTCAATTTTAATTTTCTTTCGCTGTGTGCGTAGCCAAAGAGGCGCTCTTTAATTTGCACTCCATTGCCACCCCCTCGGGGGGCGGCAAGTGCCCCAAATGTGCTTTCAAAGTTGAGCA
>JARJDQ010024774.1:0-14051 GCA_030264215.1 Geostiba sp. GC000077
ACCTTACCGATTTTTGACGTTTCGAATGTGAGTAAGGTAGATCATATCCCCTCTCTCTTTCACTCAACACCGTTGCGCCGCTGGAGTCCCCCACCCATCTCACGTTCGAAACGTCAAAATTCGGTAAGGTGAACATGAATTCACTATATAGTGAATTCGCTGTAACCTTTCCGATTTTTGACGTTTCTAACTGGAGATGGGTGGGGGACTCCAGCGGCGCAACGGTGTTGAGTGAAAGAGAGAGGGGATATGATCTACCTTACTCACATTCGAAACGTCAAAAATCGGTAAGGTGAACGTGAATTCACTATAGTTTGTACTGCTCACAGATAGTTGTTTAAACCTTCGACATATCAATGTTTTATAGGTATATATGGATATATTTATGTTATGATGTTAATATTTTATTTTCTAACAATATCGAGTGTTTCGTCGCTCGAATCTCCCTCCTCCCTCGGTCATAGAATGAACTGCCTTCGCAATCACTATAATGGTCATTTCTCATTTCCGCTTGCCCGCTCCTTTGATGGATTCGCCCGTGCCCGTAATGCGGACTATCGATTAGACGAGAACTCCGAGTACATTCATGACATTGATACAATTTTCTATGGTGCTTGCGCATACTATGGGCTGCGTTTCTAGAGTTTACACGATTAGATGTGAAACGTCCGGCGTGTAAGCGGGTAGATATCGCGGCACGGGCTGCACGCCGCCGCCGACCGTCTCGTCGCTCCTGCGCTGCCTGATGTCGGAGTCGCCGGGCCAAGCGCGCTCTGGTCCGGCCTGCCGCTGCTGCTGGTACTTGTCGACGACCAGGCTGATGGTGGTCGGATCGTTGACACCGTTCGATTTTATGCGCCGCTGCGTCGTTAGCGATTGACGCATGTTTTTCCGTTTCTGTAACGCAGGCAAAACAGTTTGATTTGTGCACACACTTGGCCGATCTCCTGGACTCTCCTGCATATTATACATACCTCCACACATCCTCGCCACTTGTCCGCCGCATGGCGCGCGAGCTCCATGCGCTTCTGCTTCTTGATCTGGTGCTTCTTGTATGCCATCTCAATCACAATGAGCGCGATGCCGCCGACGATACCGGCCGCGACTAATATAAACACGCCGGCCATGTTCTTCAATCCCAGGGTGTTTGGTGTCTTCTCGAATTGCTCGCATTGTTGTATGTTGCCTTGGAGAATCCATTTGTTATCTAGGCTTTCCATAAACCCACCTGAAACATGACACTCCAGCATTGGGAGATGTACAACGTGAGGTTTGCTGTTCATACTTTCATGGAAGTCTAAAATCGCCAGTGTCACTTCGTCGGACCATGGTGAGCCTTTTTGTAATCCGATGCCGTAACCAGATCGACCAAACAATTCGCCAGCAGTCACGAGCTCGCAATCTTGGGCGGCTTCGAATTCCAACCGGGAGCTGTCCCAAATGAACGCCATCAATTTTCTAAAAACATTGACATTCCAATATTTTGATGTCTTCTGGAAAGTTATAATGTTACCCATGCTTAACATCCTGAATCGCGTCCTCTGCCGTCAAATAATTGTTCGATTCCATGGTGCGATACATATTGGACAATTCCACCTGTCGCCTGAAATACATATCAACAGCCGAACCACGCACGGTAGCACATGTTAAGTTCTCCATTGTGTTCCTCAACTACAAGATAAGAAATCCACTGGTATTGTACATTTTAACGTCCTCGCTTCATATAGGTTAGTTACCCTGGCATCGTTGATTCCGGTAAGTTTGGTCTTTGGACGTTCCAACACGAGGAAAGCAGCTAAGTTAGCTGTGTACGAAGCGACGATGATCATTGCAAAGCCAGCCCATACCATGCCAAGAACGCGAGCTGAGAAACTTCGTGGCGTACCTTCGCCAATGCCACTGTTCAAAAGCACTCCCCACGCGAACCAGATAGCACTCGACAAGTTCAAAGCATCTTCCTCGGTGCCATCCGTATTTGCCAGCTTGAATCTACCGAACGGCGAGAATCTATCCAATAAATACAACACCAACGCCACCACGTGCACGGAGACCATCACCAGGATCCACAACGTGTTACTGAACGGCTGCAAGAAAGACACCAACGTAGAGGATCGCGATGGTTTCTTCTCCAGGATCGTGATGCCCTGATACTTGAACGGTTTGCTGAATTCGATGAACTCGGCGCGCTCTGGATTGATCGTCAACGGCGCCACAATCATGTCGGCACGCTCGCCAACCAATTCGCCGATAAGACCGGTCCATTCCTTCTTTGAGGAATTATTTCGAATCAGATAATTGCCGAACTGTCCGTCGGGTGAGAGCGCCAGTTCGTAAGTGAAGTTAATCTTTTTGGACAGTTCCTTCAGCAGATCCATGCAGAAACCTTTGCAGCAATATCTTCCGCCGGCAGCTAAAGCAAACGGTGCAATTTATTAAAGCTTGCGTGAAATCGGTTTGCATAATAAATGAGATTTCATTAGCAAAACAGCATCGGTACCGTCGTTAGATGAGTTGAAATGCGGGCATGGAATTTCTTCGTCCAGCAAGCACTCTTCCTTCTCGTTCAATTTGCGCGTGTACACAAATGGCTTCTCCTCGATGGTGAGCACTTTCAGGTGCGTTGGGATCATGAAGCCTTCGGGTTTAATGTTCAATCGACCTGGCCACATGATGTTCTTCTCATCCACTGATAGAGTCATTCGATTGGTATCCTATGCAAAGCACATAATTAATGGTTGCACTACACTAAATTATGTTTACTCCAGCCCACCAGCGTTTATAATTCATTAATCTAATGGGCACTTAATTCGTTAAGTTTACCTTCTCAAAGAAGTACTTTCCCACGTTAATCTGATTCTTGCGTCGCTGTATGTTGACAATATTGTATTCGGCGTTGATTCGATCGCCTTGATCGTCAAATGCGACTTTGCCAGTTTCCCCATTCATCAGGGTTTGCTTGCGAATGAAGTTGAATAGGTCCTTGCCAGTTTCCCAAATGGAGCCGGAGTTGTCGCAGTCTTTTGGCGCTTCGGCAATCTCCTTCGTTTGGTTCATATCGCGCAGAGCAGACGCCAATACGTATCTGAAGTTGGAACCGATTACATTGTAAGGACACTGTCCTTGAAAGTTTTGTCAATGAAGCGTTAAGACCTACATGCTATCGCGAATATGGGCTTTCTCATTGGTCGCATTCACCAGCTTCAAGCCTAAAATGCCTTCTGGTACGTTGTCTGCTTCCAGCGCCTGTTCGGTGACAATCCAGGCGTATCCAGCGTCGGTCATGTTGAGCCACGCCGCATCGCGGAAAATCACACGAGCATCGTTTTTGCTGTAATGATTTGATAACGTGATAACCCTTTTTACTCTTCAGGATAAATTCCGTAAGAGATACCTTGCGTAGACGAGGTACACACGAGCTTGGGCGTTTCGGATTTCGTTGAGCTGCGTCGTAAAAGTTTCGATGCCGGTTTCGAATTCAATAATGGACTCCACCTGGATTTACAAGAAACATTGATTTTTTTATTGCCAGAGAACAAAGAGCATATAGAAGGGGAAGTAAGATGTAAACATGTATCAAACGTACTTGAACCTTGATCTCTATATCATCTTCCATGCTCTGCGAAGTAGTTTGGAACCGTCCTAAAATCGCACGTCCATCAGTGTCAGATGAATGGATAAAAATCACCTTTTTGTAGTTGAAGTGTTTCAGCATTTCCACCCAAACATCGGCCTGGTGAGAATAGGGCGGGACGGTCCTTAGGAAGGACACATGAATGTTCTAGAGACGAAAGAAAAGAAGGAGCATTCATTGTATGAAAATTTATGGAGTGTTGTTTGCACTTGATTTCAACCTTGTCAGAAAATGCAGAATCCCTTGATGATATTCCAATCACAGGAATGTGGTAGAACCCACTAGTGTAGGACACGGCAGCCGGGGAGAGGTCCCCAGTAAGCGGATGCGACACAACCACAGCATACACCTAGATGTAGAACAGATCATTGATCCAATGTTTTAACACCATCCTCATTATCTCGGAAAACATACTCGTTTCCCTATAAGATATTTGCAAACGTTCAGGGCGGTACGGATTGGATTCGGATCCATGAGAATCGCCGTGTCGTAGTAGGTGACCCCTTTGGACACATATTGCGTGTTGTAGTTCAAATGCTAGGACAAAGCACACATTAGTCAGGGGATGTCCGAGAATGACACATGTATGGGCCTCTGGCCACTAGAGCTATGAGTAATACCGCGATGGTCTCCTTAAAATAGTACTCGCTCTCGTTGCTGCTGAGGACGCCGCCGATGTTGTAGACGGCTTCGCCCCGCTTTCTCTCCGCCACACACACGCCCCAGAGAAATATATTCAGCAGGAGCCACCGCATGGTTACCCGCCCCGTGTTTGTTTTGTATGAGGTATGAGTCTATGAGCACGAGACACGAGAGATGTGCCGGATTGAACGGGGGCGGCGGCGGTTAACGCATCGCGCTGCTACAAAACCGACTGATCTGAGGGTGGCGGCGGTGGCGGATGCTGTGTGGAGCGGCACTCTGCCGCACCCGTTGCCATGGGGACGGCCATATCGATTTGCAATGCGTTTAAAAACGGATTAGGAATAATATTGAAGTTGACGCCTCTAGTGAAGATCTTGTGTGGTGTAATTTTCCAAATGGGCAAATGCCGAATTGAATTTTGCTAATGTAATTTTCTTGTTCCCCATCTCTTTGAGCATTAGGGGGTATCCATTATTAACAATGAGTGGATTGCATAGGATAACTTAATATTTATAGAGGGTATTTATTATTGTAGTTGTTATACATATAGGTGTTGAAAAGTTGATATTTTTTATTTTCTCGTAAGTTGTATTATGCATTAATAAACGTATCATCAGAAAATTTTAGATCCTATGTAGAAGGTGATAATAAAAATATACTAAGGTCCAATGGTTCTCGAGATACTATATCGATTTTTAATTTTTATTTATTTCATTCTTGAGGAAGTTTACATACGTGGAATTAAAGGTATTTAATTCTACAAATTGAAAGAAAATTTTAGATTATCATATTTTTTGATTTGGCCCAAGCTTCCTCAGCAATTACAGTTTAAAGTTGAAAGAATTAACGGGTATGTCGTCTGACGTTCGCTCTCAATATTAACAACTTACCTTTTTAACTTTAAACTGAAAATGTGCCGAGGCAAATTGGGCCAAGTCGAAATCTAAAAAAATACGGGTAACACTATGCCTTAAGACTATGTCTGAAGACTTATACAGTGTAGACTTGTAATAGAGATTCATAGGTAAGTCGGTAAGCGTATACAAAGTATAAGAGTCATGAATGAAATAGCTTGGAACCTAGAGTGTTGAGTTTATCATTCTAGTCTAGGGGATAATAGTAGTGTACATCGAAAGAAGTCGAAAACCCAAAAATGATATTTGTAAAAATCTTAGTAAAAGTCGTCTCATGAGCGAGAGAATCATTTTTTAAATTTAATTTTTAATTTTTATTATTAATTTTGAAAGATTAAGAAAATTATTATCTTATTATCTTATTTCGACTTGTTTTCAAGTATTCTATCATCCCCTGGATCCTAGAAGGATAAACTCAAAACTGTAAACACCCGATATTTATTAATTGAATTGATTATTTTTTTTAAATTCTGAACTACATTTTTGTGATTGGATTGTGATAAAATATGAATTTCCTACACCCTACAGGCCTACAGCCTCCATTGTGTTTTCTTCATCGTGTGCAAATGGATAAATCCAGTCATTCGTCTCGGCGACTCCGTATTACCGTATTGTAGTGATTCCCAACCTTTTTATAGTCTTGACCCTTTTCAGTTTGCCTCAAAATGACCGCGACACCTGAAAACTATACCAAGAAGTCTCCGTTTTCTGATTTGATGATTTTTAAGGGAGATAATTGGTTTTAAAGTTTATATTTGTTGGGATCGTGATGTCATGGACCCATAACCAACCAACGAATGGAATGAGGAAGACTTACGTCATTTCTCTATTTTTATTTTTGAATTAGCTAGGTTTCCTTATTATAGAAATATTTTTTCGCGTCGTTTCGAAGACCAAAACTGATTTAAATTGTGAATAATATGAAGAGAACAGTCAGTGTTAGAGCAACTTAGCTACCGTTAATCAAGTTGGCCACAGACGGAACGCATTAAAAGCAAGCGAGTTAGTAGGATCACACCAACAAGTACTGCCAGGAATAATCTTCATTCGTAAATTTAACAAATTTTAGAATAGTGAAAAGATCCCATTATGTTAAAAAAAGTTGTTCGTGATTTCGCGACCCTGTTAGAATATGTTGGCAACCCCCTTGGGGGTCGCGACCCGCCGGTTGAGAAACACTGCCGAATTGTCTCCCCAAGCACGTCGTCACAATGAATATATCCAGGTATCTGCCCGGCTGCCCCGTCTGCGAATGTATGCCGCGTGGGACGTGCAGGATGGCGCGGGGTCTACGTGAATGGAGTGCAGATGCCCGCGAAAATGTACCAGCCTGCAGCAGGGTGCCCGGTGTGCCCGTGTGCCGTATCGGCGGTGCGGCATCGGGCGGCGTCGTCCGCCTTCGCCTCCCGTCAGCCGGCGGCATGCATTCGCTCCGGCTGCGCCGTTGATAGGCGACGTGTGGCGCCGCGCGCGCGCGAGTATTGATCCGCATGGTGGCGATTCGCATCCACTGGATTTTGAGTTATCGTGCGCGCGCCCGCCGCTTATTGTCCCGAGAACAACGCCGACAACAACAACGCGCCGCCGCTGCGTTGCGTTTTGCACACTTCGTGTTATCACTATATCAGCGGCTTCGTATAACTTACCTACATCGGATGTGGATGTGGACGTGGAGTGAACGTCCAGCCACGGCCAGCGCAATCGAATATCGAGGTGTAGGACTAAGGACTTGTGGTGACTAAGAGACTGTAGGACTAGTGGCAGTGCTGGAATCCCTATAATCAAGCAGCCACGAGGCCACGACGTTACTGCTTTGGCCTTTGGAAATCATGGCGACGGTGGTAAGTCTTATCATTTATCATATTCAATATGTTAAATTTTTATTCGTTGCAATCTGCACGCGTACAGCGTATCAGCGTATATCAAAGCAAAGGAAAAAGTGCAACGTCAGTTGTAAACGTGAAAAATTATGCTTGATGAGGTTCTAGCATGAACCACGTGGTTCTCGATCTTATCGATATTGCCCTCACCAATCAATTCATATTGAAGTTTCCGGCTAGGCAACTCAACCAAAGTTTTATTGCTCTCCGTCGCCGCCGCCGGCCTTAACAACCGTATCAACGAAAATCAATTATTTGTACCGTGTGGAGCGTCAATATGAGGAAGTAATTTCGATTACGACGAACCGAGGGATTGACTCGATCGGTCAAAGCAAAGTGCCGATGCACCTAGGTCGGACGCGAAAGCGAACGCATTAATAACTGGGACCCATACCCAGGGACCTAGGGTTCATTTACCTATTGCGATGCGCTCACAAAGTGCCACCTTTACTTCAATCTTCCTGCAGGCCGATGAAATGCACCGGCACATCGGCAGATATACGCGTTACCAATGTTACCATTACCGTAAGGCGTAACCTATTACATAAATTGTGTTGCAAGTCGCAAGGACACAAGTGCAAGTTTATACCTTTATCTATACCACGCGCGAGTTATACCTGGAGTGAACCGAAGCAACGAGGTAAATAGTACCCGCAGGAGTAACAAAATTGCATGCAGTTCATGCCCGTGCACCATATGTAATTGTTGCTATTTCTCATTTTCCACTCGAGTTGCCTGAAGAGACCTTCATGCAAGACGGACGGGCAATTTTGCAAATTAATAACCAACGGGTTTCCACATGCTACACGTTCAAGTCGTTATCACTGAATTTTGAATATATTTAGATAGTGATTATAAATAGCTAGGAACATATGTGTTCCTATACCGGGTGGACAAATTTTGCGACAAAAAAAACAGATAAATTTGAATTTTTAGGTTACAAATATGCATAATAACAAAATTCAAAGAAACAAACAAAGAATAATTCTGGTTAGATGCTATATATAAAAGAAAACTTACTTCGCAGAAGTGTTCAACTTTTATAAGAGGTGCTGTGCAACGAAAACGAATTTTGTTATTATGCATATTTGTAACCTAAACATTCAAAATTTGAGACTTTCTCAGCATTTTGGTAAAAATTATCGTTTTCTTTTGACACAAACTATATACAAAGTTACAAAGTTACAGTTTTAGTCTACCCTGTATAGAGTCCTCTACACTCTACACGTCTACACCCTACACCCATATAGAACAAGTGGCGATGACGTAAAATTCAAAATTTTTAAATAAAAATAACAAGCAGTAAAATAAAATAATACAAAATTGTACAATTTTCGTAAGCATCAAAAGTTAGCTTATGTAATGTCGGTCTAATGTAAGCCTAATGTAATTTGCATAAATTTGAATAAATTAAAATTTAGCAATTAGTTTTGCCCTGAGTTCGGCAGTGGTACTGGGTTGACATACATTTTGGAAGATTGGAAGGTTTCTATTTTCTATATCTAATTGCGCAAACACATTGTGCGGGTTGTGATGCTATCATATCATTTATAATATGTTTTGATAACTTTTTTCGCCGCATTCCAACAAAAGTATGTAGATAAGATTAAGATTTAAAATAAATCAAAATTTCCATCTCACTACTGAAGTGCTCACATTGATTCAAAACCTAATTATAATTAAATTGTAACAAATCTCCAGGATGATTAAGATCTTACTACATCCTCTGTGCCTCTGTGGGATGTAGATAATATCTTGGAATTTTATAAACGCAAATAATGGAAAAATTGGATCAGTGTTACGATAATATTCAACCTTCAACAAAGTTTATACAATTAATCGTTCATTATGTAAATGCCTTGAAACCAGCACGACGCGGGCGCTGATTTAATATTTAGTCTCCGATTGTTCTCTCTAATTGGCTCGCTATTCAATTCACCATTCATGCGAAGCGTCGAGAATCTTTAAGAGTCTCCAAGCGGATATCTTGCATTTCAAAATTTCAATGCTCGTATCTGAAATCTGCAGTATGCAGCTTCAATCAACATTGGACTCTGTGCGCAACATGTATAAAATTCAAAGGAAATAGGAACAGCGAACAGGTCTTACGATATGGCTAACACTTTTAGCTAAAGCAATGGCTAAAGTAAGAACATTGAGCAATGCAATGTTAATAAAAATTTCTTTCACCTTTACACCTTCTTTGTAGGCAGCGAGCACGTCCCAATGTGTACTCAATAGTAATAAAGGTATGAGCTCGAACTATTAGACCTTCCGGAGATGGTAGATGGTAATAACAATAACCATCTCAAGTTTATTTATCTGCTATTCTTATAATGTGTTCGTTGGCAATGCATAAGTCATAAGTCAGCCTAAGAAACTTTCTAAATCCTTATTATAATTTGGTATGTATACAATGCGCAGCTTAATGCAATGGAAGTGAAGCACAATATTAATCACTAATCAAAATCACAATCACATATTTTTTTATTTGTTTCTATTGGGACATTGGGAGAAATGAATTCAGATCACAAATGCTTGTTGTTTATCAATATTATTAATCTTTAACGAAACCTGCTCTACTGGGTAAGCTCAGTAGGTTTCGTAACAGGTTTAGTTTAGTTGAATAAATTCCAGATTGAAGTGAACCATGAAATAACATGATCGCACTTTTGTTATCCTCGCTGCTAGTTGAGTAACTCAACCGCGAAGGGAATTCAGAATTCACGCCATCACGCCCAGAAAAGTTGGAAAATCTCACGCAAAGAAAGAATCCAAAGTTCGCGTTTCATGGTGCAGTATTTCCAGGTGGAGTCAATAAAAATAAGAATTTGTGTGGCACGGTCATTGAATGTGGAATTACCATACCATGGTCGATTCTTCACGTACTCTTTATTCTCCAGGTTACATTCTGATTTATTCATCTAACGAATATTCTAATTCCGTATTCCTAATTCGTCCGAAGTGAAATTTTTTGGCCACGCATGATTTCTTTCGAAAATTATTGGTATATCAGTATAGATTTGTTACTTGTCTATTGGGCTGCCTACCATAGTACCATGGAAAATACTTTGGAACACTCTGCAATAGAAGGTTGTATTTACACTTGATTTATGTACACTTGGGTTGACACTCAAGAGGAAATAAGCAAATAACTTGTAACGTCTTGTACGTATGTAAAATTCGCCGAAGTGGTTAAAGCTATATAACGCTAAAGCTAAATATGTCGTGTGTAACACATAAATACCCATTTGTTAATGGCAATAAACCGACGGCATGCGAGTGAAATGGAAGAAAGGCATGAATGGAAAGAAAGGACCGTTCCCATTTCGATCGTGCCGCAAAGCCATACGAACTCTCGAGGAATATCAACGTGTGTATGTTCGAAATTTCCTTTTTGGAGGCGTGCCTTGCCCGTGAAATTGTTCACGTGTTCCTTTATTGAAGTTTTCTATGTCGTGCCTGCTGCCCACATATTTCGTAGATTTGTGTAGATACCCAGTTTATGATTGAAACGAAAGAAGGACGTAGTACCTGTACCAAAGTAACAACAAACTTACATCTTTGTGATCTGTGCAATCGACAACATTTGGTAGAAAACGTGAAGACCTAGTTGACTTTACAATCTAATTGAATGAGTTGTAAACTAAATAAAGATGATATCGTGACTAAGCACCGAACACTCTGAAGCACTCGGATAATTGGTATATTGCTTGAGTATTGAGTTTTATTACCGCTCGGGATGAAAAATCGATGAGATGAAAGTGCAGTCAAAATTGGGTTAAATACATTGAAAAGTAGATCTTCCAATATGATAAGAAAAATGAATATGGAGCAAACGTATTTATCAAAGTTTTTGTGTGTTGACATAAATTGTTCGGTCCTCAAAATGCTCTAATGTGACTTTCTTTTTTGTTGCTTCGATTGTGTTCGGAGTGAGGAGTGAACTAATGCAAGATCATTATATCTTGTTCCAAATATATGTGATTTATATTTCACCATCGCATTGGATTATTAATCGCTATCGCTTATGTGCTGTCTTCAATGGACTAATAAATTTATCGCACATTCGTTTTGTAGGACGATTTTTATTCGCATCGCAATTCTCTCCACGTTTCATGCGCGATTAACGCTTAATTAGCGATTGTTTGTTAGGACTGCGATTTAAAGGAGGTTACCTATACAATACAGGACAAACCTATGATAATATTTATAATTGCTAGATATCTTTCTTTTAAATGGCTGATTGTTTATGATGCGTTTCATGCGTTAAAAGGCGATTATTAACAATGCGTTGATAATATTAGTGAGAAGTTTGTATTTAGGTATACGTATAATAAAATTATGACTATGGTATTATTATTAAATATTTTAATTATAACGCTACCTTGTTATTAATTATGCACATCAATGCTCACGTAACAAGCACTCCGGTTACCGGTTACTTGCACTCACGTTTATTAGTAACATGAATTGGATTGCGTTTCGCGTTTGATAAACAATTATTTGCCATTAAGTACGCACACTCGAAGGAGTATGTTGTAAATCAATTTATAAATAACTGTTATTCAAGTTATTAAGAATCATCTGCATAATTGAAGGTCATTTTTACGCAAAACAAATTTGCTGTTACTTCAATCCTCCAACGAGCATTTATTTAAAGCATAAATAAAACATTTCTTGCAATTTTATTGTATTTGCTCGCATAGGCGAATGATGGACATTCGATAATCGTGTCCTTTAATAACAATAATCATCGAAATCAACGACAAATTGTGCGACGGAAATGGAAACCTGATAATTATACCGGGTGGACTAAAATGGGCGAAAAAACACCAGGTAACTTTGTAGTTTATGTCAAAAGAATACGATAATCTTAATACCAAAATGATTTGTGTGGTCACGAGGTCTTCAAATTTTGAATTTTTATCCAGAATTATTATTTGTTTTTTATAACTTTGACTTAAATTAATTTGAATTAATTGAATTCAAAGTTTTAAGGTGCTAACCATTCTGGTTAAACGAAAACTGACTTTATAGAAGTGTCCGATTTTTACAACAACTGCTCTGCAGCGATAAAGAATTTTGTTATTATGCATATTTGTAACCTAAATAAAAATTCCAAATTTGAGGATCTCATGAGGCCAAACGATGACTTTTGACCTAAACTGCAACTGAAACCTAAACGCCAGGTTTCCCGCCAATTTTTGCCCACCTTGTATAATAGGCTTTAAGCATGGACAAACATCGAGGTCTATTACATACCTACGTGATTTCCAAGAAACTGTATCAGCAATTCATGTTTTTAATTTCCAAATCGAAAGATATCATTTTGTGCACAAACGTCACAATAGAAAACGTCGTGAAATCGCCAACGCAAATCGCACGCTAAAATTAGCCACCGTGCGCTTATAATTACTCATTACCCTTATTAAATTTGTTAAAATTACACAGCGTTATGCCGTTGCGATATTATTAGCAGACCACGCGGTGGATCACGTAAGTGAGGCGGGGACAGCGTGAGGTGCATCATGGAGAAATCCCAGGAAGTCTTGCGCTTCGTTTTGTCCGCCAAGTGCATGCAGCAGTGGCCGATGAAGTCGCAGATCACAGATTTAGCCAAGCCAGCAGCGATGACTCGGTGTGCTCGCGTTGCTCCTGCTGCGCTTGTTTGCCAACAGGCCAACAGTTTGTCTTCTTCATGTGGATGTAATTATTCCGGCTTCTTTCGCTTTATTTCGCGCATTCATATGATGCATTCACTTCTGGTTGGCATGGAAAGCACAGGGTTTTTGCTCCTCCTGTCCTCTGTCACTGACGCTTCTTTCGCTTTAATTTCGCTCGGCGTTGCTTTGCTTCTTTTGTGCCGTTTCCTGACGGCGACGGTTATTCATGTAAACGTGTTATTTGTAATGAATGCGTAATACACGCTGATGAGGACGAAACACGAACTTTGCAGTTAATGCCAAATAATACAAGAGAATCCGATGCCGGTGGCGATATGGGAAATTTAACGCAGAACTATGAATAAGCCTTGACATTTCTGGAAAATATAACAGACCTTCCACACTGTACAAACAATCTAGACAAGAGTCAAGTACTCGGGTTAGATTTTCTAGGAAAAGTTCATTCTTGAGTTGGGACTATAGGACTTATGACTAAGAAATTTCCTATTATTTATACGGTTTAGTAGTTTTTTTTTAACCAAGAAAGTTTGTCGCCACGTAAAGACATGGTTAAATCAATTTCGACACTGGCTTAGACTGTGGATTCCGCCTGTACTCGCAGATTATGAGCTTTACTTGCTGTAAAGGAGCGGTGTGCGGGGGTGGTTGGACGGCGTCGCGGCGCAACGCGACGGCTTGGTAGCGGTCGATAAGAGTGGCGTCGCGTCGATCACCCGCGATGTTTTTAATGCTAGACCCCTGGCGGGCCCAACACAACATCGTCATGTCGTCGCCATACACAAAACGTGCTCGGAATATAGTACGCTTTAAATATTTGATAGCGCAATGGCAATGATGCACGCCCACGCAAAGAATACTACATGCAACACGATACAACACCGAACACATTAATGAAGTCAACATTTATTTTAAAAGTTCACATCATCATATACTGTTTCATATTGTTTGCTTCTGCTTCATGTTGTTTTGGTTTCGCACATGTTATGTTATAGCAAAATATTTGCTATACAAGGTGTGTAATTCTGAGTTGAAAATCTTAATACAAAAATATTCTAACTCTCTTCGTTTGGTCACACGAGGTCATCAAAGTTGCAATTTTTGGGTTTCAAAATACATAATAGTAAAATTATTTTATGTGCTCCCATAGTCGAAAACAATGTTTTCCAATCAATATGGTGGCTTTGAAAACAGTGCATTTCATATCAATTGAATTGAAAGTGTTTTCCACTTATATACCTTACATATATAAGTGGAAAACAACATTTATGTATGTCATGTATATAAATGGAAAACA